>WYDI02029466.1:15683-39179 GCA_009867235.2 Psittacus erithacus | reverse complement strand
TGGCAGTGCTCAAGGCCAGGTTGGACAGAGCCTTGGGTGGCATGGTTTAGTGTGAGGTGTCCCTGCCCACGGCAGGGAGGCTGGAACTGGATGATCTTTAGGTCCTTTCCAACCCTAACTATTCTATGATTTTAAGTCAGTCTCTGTTTTCATCTGTATCTATATAACAGGAGATAGAGCCTACAGGTAGGGAAGCATACCTTTTTACCACAGGCATTCTTTTTCCAATCAGTTAAAGGCTTATCTTACAAAAAAACCCTATGAGTATAATGCAAAGTATATGCTTATAAATGCTCTAGAAATCAAATAAATTTTGCCTTCAAGATCTGCAAACACCTTACTGCATGCAGGGGCAAGGCATAGGGTAAAGAAGCCACATTTTCGACCCCTGCTTCTTTGCTTTGTAAACCGGATGTCCTTCAGAGCCGTGGTCCATCTTATGGCAGCAACAGGTCAGCAACAGCTTCAACACAGTAGCAGCTGTCACAGAATATGAAGCAGCAGCTTCAGGGCTATAAAGGCTCAGAAACCAAGGTGAAACTAATCCCAAAGAGCCTGAAGGTGGCAAAATAAAAAAACCCAAGTTGAAGCGGGGTAGTTAATGCTAGCTTTATGTTGCCTCCCATCTTCCCTCATCTGGGTAATACTACACATAGTTCTGCAGCACTTGAATAGCTGAGGCGGAAGGCAGACTGGTGTTGGGATACAAACAGAATAGGCATGGTGTACATGTATGCAGAGTTGAAAGACACCTTCCCTTTTTTTAGGGATTTCCTACTCTGTACAAGTGATAAATCTCACTTTTGCCTGAAACTTTAGGTTAAGGATCCGAATATAGTGTAGGAGATGAAATTCATTATTATTTATTTCACCTTAAGTAGTGTGACCGCATGTTTTTTTCCTGACTTGGTCCATATTGGCATCATTCCCAGTTTTACTGCAATAACACCAACTCTGATGGAATCTGTAGATCAGAACAGAACATGGATGCACACTTTATATTTGAAAGAGCCCATCACATAACCTGCAAAATCCCATTAACTTTCCATCCTTCCTAAGGAGTTGAAGGAGAGAAAACATTGCCCACTCCCTTTCAGTAGGCTTGGAATAACCTGCTCATTGATTTTAATCCCACTCGCAGTAAAGTTCTATCTGTTCCAGTTGTGTTTGACAGAACATGAAGACTAGCTCCCCGTTAAGATCAGAACAAGCAATGCTTCAGACTAATTGGGGGGGGGGAGGGGGAGGAGTGTGTCCGAAAAATACAACACCTACGTAGAATATTAGAGCCAAACTATTGAAAAGTTTACTGTGGAAGGTTCCTCCTACCCCAACCTTTTGTCACTGTAACTGTACAGCAAAGGCAACCTGTCAAGTCCGGCTTCTGACAGGCTGTGGCATGAAAAACAGAACACAAGATGAAAAACAAATGCTTTAAAGTTGGAAAAAATGCAGTTTGTTCCAGTTTCCTCTCTCACACCTGAGGATCTTCTTGTGGATCCACAGACTGTCAGGTGGTTGTTTGGTGTCCAATGATGTGACCCTTCTGACGGCTCAAAAACCTTCTATTGTGTTCTAGTCCATCAGACTTTGGGATCACTGAATAGAAGTGGGATGTACTATATACTACACCTTCAGAGTCCACCAATATTTACATGAACATTTTCAGCTTCATATACTTCATATTCTAGGGAATCTCTTTTGATGAATGCTTAGTTTATTATTGTGCAGCGATGGGACTGGCCAAGTGCTGACTTGGGCTATAAGTGAAGTTCTTACAAGGTTCTTAAGGCCTTTTAGAGAACTGCTATATTACACTTACTTATTCACTAGGAGATGTATTGGATGACTGAGGTAAAAGCAAAAAGGAGAATACAAGACACAATCCTGATGTTACTGAATGCAACAACACAACAACCATTTCAGCACGAGTTTGGTATTTCAGAAGGGATCCTTTCTCACCTGGTGTCCACTCATTCACTGGCCACGGCTCGTCTTTCAGAGGGCACAGCTTGCTGGCAGTCTGAGCTTTGTATTCCTCCGAGGTTGACTTCTTGAGGAACTCGACATTCTCTTCAGAAAGATGCTCATGCCACCACGTTGCACTGTCAATGTGCCTGACTACAAGGCCCAGATGCCCCCTTTCCAGTGGTGGGAAAAAGTGTTAAGTGTCTTATTAGTCCAAATAATGTCTCGTAACACCTATGTTCATAATGTAATACGTACCTCGCATCATAACGCAATATAGTACACAGTCATGAAGACCCAAATTATACTAGCATGCTATTCAACCACCATCACTCAAACTGACCACCACCCAACACCTAATTCTTTGTCACACTCTCATCTAACTTTTAAAGTATTCGGAAATATGCCAAAAGGGAGAAAACAACAACAGGTCAATCACTACTTCTGTGACAAATAAAAGCTAAATTCATGAATGAAGACACAGCAGTGGGTGTTGTGCACTTCAGCTTTAGCAAAGCTTTCAACAGAGTCTCCTGTGGCATCCTTCTATCCAAGCTGGGATGTTATGGCACAGATGGGTGGGCAAAAAGCTGGCTGGATCATCAGGCTGAATGAGTCAAGGTTAATGGTTTGCAGTTTACAAGAAAGCCAGTTACAAGTTCCCCAAGAGTCTATTTAGAGACTTGTCCTGTTTAATACCTTTATCAGTGACCTGTAAGAGGGGATGGGTGCACCTTTTTTAGGGGATAAGTTTGCAAATAGAACTGATGAGCTGATAATGCTCAAGAGCATCCCTCTGCCAGTCACAGGGGCAAGCCAACAAGGAACCTGATGGAATTCACCAAGGAGAAATGCAAAGTCCCACACCTGAGACGGAATAGCCTCTTTCAAAAGTACAGGCTACGACTTCAGCAGAGCTGCTCCCCAGTCAGGCAATGAACCTGGGAGTCCTAGGGAATGCAAAGAAGTGAAAAAGGAGCCAGCAGGCTCCTGGCAGCAACGAAGACCAACAGCAGCCTGAGCTTATCAACAGAAGCACAGTCAAGAGATGAAGGAAGCAGTTACCACTCTTTCTTCAGCACTGCAAGTAGGCCACATCAGCGATGCTAAACCCAGTACAACAGGGATGCTTAAAAACGAGCAAGTCCAGCAGTGGTACACACACATACAGGGGCTGGAGCACCTGCCCTATGAGGAGAATGGAGGTAACTGGGCTTGTTTAGTCCGGAGAAGAGGAAGCTTAGGGGGACCTGACAGCAGCTTTTGAATGCCTAAGGGAAGGTTACTGATAAGACAGAGCTGGGCCACGTTTCCCAAGGTGCAAGCCAAGAGAACGACAGAATTGGTATACACCAAAGAAGGGGATGCAGAACCACTGATTTTACACGCACTGCACTGCTAAACAGCTCACTGTCCTCTTATGATAGTTGCAAGGGCTCAGGAAAGCTCCAACGCTCCTCTACTCCCTGCAAGTACAACGAGACAGTGTGTTTAGCCGTACGGTCAGTGAGCACACGTGGCTAGCTGGAAGAGCATGCCAAGGCGAGTCAAAACACGGAAGGTCAAGCCGCTCACCGTGAAGCCAAGGCGCAAACGTGCGTGTCCCGCCGCAGCACGCTGGGGATATGACCGAGGCTTGAGCGCCCGAGCAGCGCACCGGGGCCCTAGTACCACGCGTGAGCGCTGCCAACAGGCTGCACCCAGCGGCCTCTCCAGCGGCGGGGACCGCAGCAGCCGAGGGGACAGAGCCGCCGAGGTGCCCCTCACCCCGAGGCTGCCACAGAGGCCGAGCCCCTTCTCCCGGCACTCGCCGCCCCCCTTCCTCCGCAGCAGCCCCGTTGCCCTCCCCTTTCCTCTCCGCTACCTGTCACCGAGCGCCCCTGCCGCCGCCCGCAGAGGCCTCCCCGGCGCTGCCGCCCACAAGCGGCCCCCGAGCCGGCCCAGCAGCGCCCAGCCCGCCATGCCGCCACAGCGACGGAGCCGCCGCCTTCCGCCGCCGCTTGGTCCGGCGCTGGAAAGCTTCCGCCCTGGCTTCGGGAAGAAGGTTCCGGGGCCGGCTCCGGCGCTGGGGTTGCTGCGAGCTCAGGAGTTAAGATAAACCCGCTCGAACCAACCCAAAGACGCGGCAGGGCGTCAGCCTTACCCCGCACCGCTTCCCAGACCGGCCCATAGGGACCAAAGGCACTGCCGGGGGTTTAACCTGGCTCTGGCTGCTCCGAGCCCCGAAAGCCCCGCGGGTCAGGGCTGCAGCACCCATGGCTGGTGGGACATGGTGTGGGGGGAAGACACCATGATGCAGAAATAGGCATGGGCACCCTTTCCCCTCAGCCCCTCTGGCGCTGCCATCACTCCCGTGCCCCCATTTTGGATGTGAGCCGGTGACATCCAACACGTCAGTGTCAGTAGGGGACAGTGTCGGCAGTGTGGGGCCCGTATCACTGGCAGGCACTGGGCAGGCACGCAGGGCTGTGGATTCCAAACCTTCCTTCTCCATGCGGGTGTCAGGCAGAAGCCTGGGCAGAAGCGTCATGGCTTTGTCAAACCCCAGCAGGGTGCAGCGCTTACGGGCTTCAGGCTCTCGTCGTGAGTGGGGAGGCCATGGAGGGGGGTAACATTTAATACTGTATATTTAATACTGGGACAGGTAAAGTAAAAGCATGTGGGGCAAGCAGAGTGTTTCTGTGCAGGCTTGTCACGGCGCTGGCACCTCTGGCCTCACTGAGATCTGGCATTCAAGCGCTGGGAAGGCCGGTGAATGGGTACGAACCCAAGATTGCCTCTTGGTTTCAACAGGAGGATCTGTTTTAAAGACTCACATGTTCAGTGTGTGGTCAGCTGAAGTCTGACACTGCTTCTTCCCTTTTACTCTAGCGCTCCGTTCTCTTCCCCATGGCGCAATGCGTGTGTATGTGAGGCACTGGAGGCTTGTGGCCAGCTAACTGCATCTGGAAGAGGCTGCAGCACCTCAAGAGTTGGTAATTGAGTCGTATTTTGGTGTTCACACTCAAGACTGTGACCCAGAGAACTACCAGCAGCTTGTACACACTGCACACGCTCCTTGTCCTTGCCCTCTTAACGAGTAAACACATGGTGTGTGCAGGAATGCATCTCTCAAGTTCACCGTCCCGCTGCTACTCCCTCTCTGGAGCTGGTAAGTCATCTCTGCTGTCACAGTGATCACTGCATCTTTTTATTCTCCCCCTGGCATCAAGCACAGCAACACCACAGGGGTATTGCTAACTTTCATGCGGACGTGTTTTCTAGTGGGGTCCATCAGTAGCTGATGCTGCTGCTCTGACAGGGCTTTCTATACCAGGAGAAAGAAATGATCTAAAAATGTTAAATTGATCCTTCCCCATTTCTAAGCACTGCGACAGCCTTACAATGCTGCTTACTGTACCAAAGTCCCTGGCAAGTAGAAAAATGCTATTTATCCCCATTTTAAAGATGTGGAACCAAGGCACACAGCAAGATTAAGTGACTTGCCAAGTCATGATGGATGTACCCAGCTAGACAAGAGGGCTCTCTTGATGCTAGCTACCCTCCTTGCCACAGTATGATGCTTTTCTCACCTATGCTGCACAGCTGAGGCAGGATTTCATGCAAGTCATACATGGGAGTGCACACATTTTGAAGAGAAAGGTTTTAATGCTGTACTTTGTTTTCTCCTTTCAACACGATGGGGCAATACCAGACTATTTTTTCCCCTATTTTTATGGTGCATGCAGCTTTTCATAATGCTAAAGAGGTAGGAACTCCTGTCAGTTTGTGTAGCAAGACGGCTGCAACTCTGAATGCAGACTGCAAACTCCCTGCTCTAACCAGTGGGACAAGAATTCAGGTGCCTCCCACACACAGCAGTGAAAGGCTCTCTGCGCAGCAGTAGAAGTAAATAGCACTTTTTTTGGAGAGAAGAAAACAGAACAAGTGCCTATCACAAAACAATCATCTTCCCTTCCAATCTGCTGCCTTGGGTAGTCCTCAGAACTGCAGGGGTGAGATGGACACATCACTTTGGAACTGGTAGCCTTCAGAAGAGAGATATCACCTAGTTTTTACCTGATCAGTTTGGAGGTGCAGTGAAATTGAAGAAACAGAAAAGAGGGGGTGTGAGTGCAGCCAACTGATGGTTTGCAGTGAGTGTTGCAAGCAAATGTGCAGCGGGCCCCGGTATCACTCATACAGCTAATTGCTGAGGTTACCTCTGGTAAAGCGCAGCTCCTCAGCCCAAGACTGCAGTTACAAGTAAGATGTATGATTGAAGGAGGATGCATGGTGCTATGAACTGTATTTTGCTTGTGGCAAAATGGCCACAATTCTCTAAGTAAAGAGAAAATCAGCCTGAGAACTGTCGCCTTACCTTAGGAGTCCTCCAACTCATCCTTCCCATTCAAAAACTGTGAATGTCAATGTGTGAATGCTTTGTGCATGAAATGGCCATGCTACTTAGGAGTAACGGGAGTTTGTCTTGTACCTCTTTCACTCTGGAAAGGTTGGATGTAGGTTTAAATTTACATAGCAGGTGTGAGTGCAAGACCCATAATCCCAAGTGAGAAAGGTCAGTCTGAATATCCCATTAGATTCTTTCTGGGAGTAAAGCCATGCTCTGGTTGTGCAGACAGAAAGCCATGTTGCAGGAGGTAGCTCAGTTTAACTCGTCACCAAAGATCTTACTGCAGTAACAAGGTTCACTAAGCCACATGCTGTTCCACCACAGTATTTGCTGTGCGGGTAAAGCCAAGGGATGTTGTTGAGTGTTGCAGAGCTCTCTCATACAAACCTGCTCAGCACCGGGGCCTTCCACATGTGTATTTGTTGGAATATCACCTCCCAGCCTGCAGCAAGCCTTGGCTTAGACCACCGTTCTCCACTGCAGTTAGCAGGTCCCTAACAGATCAAACTGTAGACCTCTGAGCTCTATCAGTGTGTACCACTGATATTTGGGGACTAAAAGAAAAGACATGTTTTAAAGCAATACTATTATAGTTTTATACCTGTAGACTCTTTCATCAAATGCTATAGAACACTGTACTGCTTAGCATGGCAAAAACTTCACATGGGAGGTTTTCTCTTAGGGTAATAAGCAGTTAGCAGTGTATTAATGAATTTTTTGAGATTTATTGTAGACTTAGTTTCCCCTGCAGAACTAAAAATACAACTCAGCCCAGTATCTGGCTCGAGAATTATGGATATTGATGTATTTTGGGCTAATAGGGACCATCAGTATCTTTGAGTATGGCGGGACTTTAGGGTTTTGAATTGGATTTGAGAGACAGGAAAAAGGAATGCAGGATAGCAGTCGGAACAGAAGATATTTTAGATCATCAATTACCTCAAAAGAACAAGATATAATTTATTTTAAAGGAGTTTTCGAGGTTTAAAATGATCCATCAAAAGGCAGTAGAAGTTTCAATTTGCATTAAAATAATCTACAAGAAGAACTGATGGCAGTTCAGCCTAAAGGCAGAATGGCCTCACTGAAACCCTAAGTAGATAAAACAGAAGGAAAAAAAAAGGCCATTTCAAGGATATATTCATATACTTAATGATATTACCCTGCACAAAGCCCATACTGTTTTATTCCACTGAGTAACTTGGAGCAATGAAAATAACATTCAGAGCCTTATTAGACAGCCTTTACCATATGGCTAGCTTTGTCTTTGGTGCGTTCTCCTACACCAGATCACCACACTTAACGTGTTTGTTTTACTTTCTGGGATCTGCATAGATCGAAGGAGATTTCCAACTGATTTTTCAGTATCGTGGAGGTGTCTTTTCAAATACCTTGAGGGCTGCTAGAGAATTGCTGATCTATGTTACCAGCGGTAATGATTTGGTTTTAAGTCGACAACATTTATCATCTAGATTGTGTGAAGTAAACAGAAAGCTCTGCAGCAACTGTGATTCTTGAGACACTTATATAGACCACCTACGTGCATGAAAATGACTGATGATTTATATAGCTCAGCATACGATAATCTATTCCTCTCTGCATTTTTTTGTTATGCTACGTTATAGAAGTACACCTCTGCTAATGAAGAGCTCTAACTGCCCAATTTTATGTAACCATAAACACTTCAAAAATCAGCTTAGCCAAGATCATAGGTACCAGAAAAACAATGTATTTGATTCCTAAGTTTCCTTGGTGAAAGCTTTCTTTTACTTTCCTTCAATCTGGCAAATAATAAAGAAAAGGCTTAACCCCTCCTTAACTGTACCTTACACCCCTAAATCCATGCCCCAGGGTAAAGTAATGTTCTTTACGTGGCAAAAGCACCATCATGCCTTTGAGGATCTCAAATCACTTTACAAATATGCAAGTCCCCCAGTACCACTGTGAGATATTTATGAATACATGGCAATTACCTGCATTTTATGGATGAGGAATCTCAGGTGTGGAAAAGTTAAACAACTTGGGCAAGATAACAAAATAAGATACTGGAGGAGCAAAGAACATGGAGCCATTGATTTTTCAGTCATGTGCTTTAATAGCTAGAAAATGCTCCTTCTGAGAACAGGGAATGAAAGGAAAAAGAGGGGAAAGGGGAATAAGAAACTAGAGATGTTGTACATAAGAATTAAGATACGTTGGCAGAGTGGTGTATGAGATGTAAGGGAGAATCTCAGTAGCTTCCAGCTGAAATACATCCACAGAGGGGGAGATGTGCAGCTTACTGCAGTAAGCTCTTGAATGAAGTGTCAGCCATTAAATGGAAATGTGGATTTGACATCTATCAGTCAGGACATCTTCAGACAGTTTATATCTGTGACCAAGTAATACTGGCTGCTGTTCAATATCCAACCAGCTGAAGGAATCTTTACTAGCAAGCATGAATGATTGCACTGCAGGATCTATAGACGGAGCAGAACTGAGTGTACTGGGGAGTCAGCCCCATGCATCTTGACTATCCCATTGCCTTCATTTTATGGAACAAAATCATCAATCAAAGCTGATTCCATGGAAGTTACTTCTGAAGGAGAATCAGGGAGCTGGAGTTCTACATTAACTGCAAACTCATTTAAAACGTATCTCTAGAATAAAACCCCTTGCTTACAGGTGAGGTTTTCCAAAATACGCAGCACTGGCTCAAACCAGCTTCTTCTGGAACTAGCAACAGGAAGGTTGTGGGAACATAACTTGTCCAAAGCTGTGCTCTTTGGACAATCCCACACAAATTATTCTCGGTCAGATTTTATCCTTAACTTCTAACAAATCACATCTTTCACTATCGTCTTTCAGCAAATGAAGAAGCCAGAATTCAAACACTAAGAATACAAATGATCTAATACCTTCATTTATATACCTATTTCAATGGAAAGATCAACCCACTGCCAGTCTGTTCTTGTGTCCTCTTTTTTTTGCTAAAACAAAGGTGGCTTGAATACTCGTTTGGTACAAAGCCACTTTTTCTCTCACACACAAGCCATGTGTGTGTGCGTGAAGTTACAAATCGCTGGTTGTCACAAAGCGTGTCACTCAAAGTTGGGTGTTATGTATGAGATGGAACAGTAGAAATGAAACAAAATAAGAATTCATAACCGTTATGTTTTATAAATTTGGGCAGCCAAAATACAACCGGCTCGAAAAGACAGCCAGATTGTTTGGGTTAAATAGGCATATTTTAAGACATGCAATCCTGATGGATCATGCCCTCCAAGCCAGATCTCTTTACAGCTATGGTCTGAACCCTTTATAACAGCTGGATGTGTGAATTGCTATTCAGGCCACAGACTGAGTGAGCATGTTTGGGTGCCCATGTTACAACATTAGAAATGCCCATGCTTCAGGCTAGTTATCCCTGAAACACTTTATTACCCTTCTCTAGGAATATGTCAGTTGAAAGCAAACAGCCTTGTGGCAGAGAGAGAAATAAAGACAACTGCAAAACTGTGTTGTTTTTATTTGAAACATGCAAAGTACAGTTCATGCATCTGCCATTTGGAAAAATCTCTCAGTTCATAGCAGATTAAACCAAAGACATTTTGGCTCTCGACTCAATAAATATTTCAAAATGCTTTACAGTGTAAAGATAAGAAATTTAGCAAAATTTCAACAAACCTGTATAAAAACCAGATACCGGATAACTTTTATTTCAAGACGACATGCTGTAATGTAAAGAGTTCACTGGTTTTGTCTGGATTGTTTTCCTCATAAAAAGTTTTCAACAATACAGCTGCTTCACAGATTTAAGCCTTTAGGCTACACATGCAAAGAAAAAAAAAAAGAAAAGAGGTTATTTTAGTTAAAAATCACCAAAACGTGCTATTTTTGTTTGTTTTTGTTTCGTTTTTAAGTACAGTAGTTGTAGACAGGAGCGTTTTTCTGTTGTTCATTTTGTAAAAGAGTGCAGGCAGGTTCATGGAGCTAGTGTCCTGGAAGACTCGTACTCTGACATACATTTGGGTTTTATCCCTTTGCCATTGTAATAGTCCACGACTTGGTTTGGAACTTCAGCCAAAACGCTTTTTGCTAGAGCAGCTGGGGATGCCTGCAGGAAATGGTAGAAAACACAAGTGTTAACCTGCCTCTCTGCTGGAAGTGCCATGGGCTTTAGAGGCACTGGTGCCATGAGATCAAGGGAGGAAGTATGGTATAGAAATGGAAGGCAAAAAAGACTCAAAGTGAGTGTCACTACTGCTGTAAACTCATTTTCTAAGTCAGTTTGGGCACGGAGCTGCAGCTGCCTGAAAGTCCACTAAAGCCCAAAGTGCTCTCCATATTTTTCAGCTCCACCTGGGCTATTTTAAGTTCAGGGTAACTGAACTTCTCTGCAGTCTGGGAGAGGGCCATACTGCACTGAAAGGGCTGCAAAGACTTCATTCATCAGTACTTGGTGAGTAATCATAGGATAGAATAGTAAGGTTTGGAAAGGACCTTAAGATCATCCAGTTTCAACCCCCCTGCCATGGGGGCAGTAATGCTGCAGAGCTTCAGGTTGAATATGAATGTATGTCACTGTAGAAGGGAGACCTTCATCACCATTCTGCTCTTCTGGAAAAGTTTTAATGGGTGGGGAAGTTTTTAATTCAATAAAAAACTATTTTGTTTTAACTGAAATAAAACCATGGTCATGAGAAAGCTTCAATCCTAGGCTTTGTGAAGGCTTTAAAGCTCCTCCTCCAATGCATAAATGGTAGGTGCCAACCAGATTTAAGAACTGATGATCTTGAAATGTAGAGATGGATAGAGATGTAGAGATGGCCACTGGCTTTTGTTCCAGGCAGGGAGGAGGCAATGAGAAATCATGTCCTCCATGGATAACACACAGTGGCTGCCTCACCCCCTGACAAAGCTTCATTTTAAGCAGCAGGGCCTGTGGATGTTTTATAGGCAGCTGTTACCTGCAAGTGCTGCAGGGATTTTCCTTGGCTCCTGAATTCAGCAGTGACAAAACTGGACTCCTGTTCTCCAACCTCTTGCCCATGTTTTGGGTTTGCTTGTTTCTAAGTATATGGGTAGAGCTGATTCCAAGTCCCCTGGAGCCAACCTGCCTGACCGTGTTCCCTGTAAGCCCACCCCAAAAATGCAGCAAAAATGCTAATGCTTAAACATCAGTTTCACAGGGATAAACCAATGTGTTTATCTCCAGCCAGGGCGCACATGGATCACACACTGCAGCTCAGGTGATGCACAGGAACTCAGCTGGTGGCTGGGTCGCATTTCTTCTACATACCAAGTACTTTTTCCCACGTTAGTGAACACTTCCCTTCTCACTCTCAGCCAGGTTTCAAAACTACCATCTCACAAAGTAGTTGTATTGACTGTTTATTGCCCTATTCTATTTCATGGGGTGAAATCCTTATCTTTCCAGTCTTAAAATTAGGCTTTCATAGGATGTAACCAGTAAATAATCCATAGGAAAGCTAACCCCTGGGCTATTATAAATTCCAGTATCAAATGTTACAGTACTAAAATACATAGATAACGCTGGTAAAACCAGAAACAAAACTATTTTGGTATTTTGAGTCACACATGTGATTAGTAATGAATAAAATGAACTGCTACTTCCCTACTGTGACATGCATACACAAGTATTTGTGCAGGCAAAAAAAGGCTGGAACATTTCTGCATGAACAAACTAGCAAAGCAGAGCCCATACTTTGTGTGATAGCGCAGCGACTGTTCTCAGGTGTTACACAGTACCAGAACCCATTTATTTTAATCCTTCAAAGTGAAATTCGTGGTTTTCCACAGTTGCCCCATTCTTGTCTAAACCTGTTTTCACTGAAATCAGCTGATTTCTATGTTGCTATTGAGAATTACTGGGGCTTTTTTAATCTCCTTTGTAGTGAGCCAAAGCTGTGTATACCTTAGCCTGCCTCTGTGACATCTTACCAATAGCCCTACATAAAGGGTGGAAACAGGGAGTGGGGAAAAGTCCTGGGGCATCACTGCACACACAAGCCCTAGCAATCAGGAAGCTTCACCCTGCTCTAGTTTTAAAAACACTTGAGCAGGAGCACTTGCCATCAGCTTCTGTGGATCACGTGTAGGTCACCTAACTGAACATGGGGCCAATACTCATCTGCCTGTATCATCTGCATCACTGTGATTCAGAGCAGCCTGCGGAGAAGGACTTGGGGGTGTTGGTCAAAGAGAAATTGAACATGAGCAGCTTCAGTGTAAGCTTGAGCTCACAACCCCTCTGTGTGCTGGGCTGCATCAAAAGCAGTGTGAGCAGCAGGTTAGGGGAGGTGATCCTGCCCCTCTGCTCTGCTCTTGTGAGACCCCACTTGCAGCACTGTGTGCAGTTCTGGTGTCCTTAGCATGAGAAGGACATGGAGCTGTTGGAGCAAGTCCAGAGGAGGCCACGAGGATGATCAGGGGCTGGAGCACCTCTCATACAAAGACAGGCTGAGAACATTGGGGCTGTTCAGCCTGGAGAAGAGAAGCTGCGTGGAGACCTCAGGGCAGCTTCCAGTGTCTGAAGGGGGCTGCAAGGATGCTGGAGAGGGACTCTTCATCAGGGACTGTAGTGATAGGACAAGGGGTGATGGGGTCAAACTCCTGATACACTACATCATGTAGCAGATTAAGCACCTATAATAAAGTATTCTGCTTGCACTGGCTCTTGAGCCAGTACAATATTGAAGTGGGTATGAGGCTTTAGGTATGTGAATAATTGTAACTAACTGAAATGTATTAACTGCCTGTATGAGTGCTGTGCAGGATGAGAACCTTCTCTGAAGTCAAACTTCTAAAACACAGGGGATTCACTCTGTAGGTTATTTTTACAACTTCCTTCTCCCTCCTTTCAGTATTCTCACAGGAGCAGCTTTTGGATAGGTTATTTTTGATCTCTTTGGGTACAGATGAGATTTGAAGTTCCTGGCTGTCCTGAGAATGGAAGCAGTGAAAAACAATGTTGGTTGGATCGACTCCAAATGAATTTTGGTTTTCTGTTCCAGAAAAACAAAAAATGATTGCTCACAAATAACCTTTTCTCCCCTCTTTCCGTCAGCAGGAGTGATAGGATGGATTTAAGCATAGAGAATACTTGATTTATCAGAAAAACCTAGAAACCTTATACAACTAGTCCAGAAAGACCCTTCCTAGAAAGAACTCAACACAACGTACATTGACAAAAAGGATGTGATTTTTAACCAAATACATCCTTTACTTAAAGCTGTTGAATGTAATAAGCTGATTTATGGTAATTCTTGGGTTTAATCAGAACTGATATGACAACAAATCTCATAATGGGTTAAATCTGCCTTTCTGTATGAGGAAAAATAAATCTCAATCAAAACATCACACTCATTTCTTCCATGAAAAATTCTTCCACTAGTTGATGCAAAAGGCATGGTCTTTGTGCTGAGGATAAGGAAGCAAGATAGCTGTGGATGTCGCTTTGTTCAGAGAGATTATTTAGGATATAGCAATAAAGAATTTCAGCCAAAAGTGGGCACTGTTATGGACACTCATCCATTACACTGACATTTGTTGAAATGCTGAAACATCTCAATAAACAGACTAAATACCAACTTGCAGAAGAGATACTGGCTTTTCTGATACAGCAAATACGTTACCTATCGCTGTATCTGTATTATCTCTGCTACTGAGAGAAAGGGGGAGAAAACGTGTTTTCAGCTAATTCTAAGTAGGTCTAGCACTAGTCCATAAATAACTCACCTCTTGACACCTCAGCAATACGCTACAGTGCATCACTATGTACTTGTGATTATCTCATGAAGGAGAATCACAAGTTATGAGCAGGTCAGTGCTCATGCTTTCTTCCAGCAGATAGGGGACTGAGTGGCACTGTCACCATAAAAATGCATGGAAGGGAGAGAAAGATGGAAGAACAGAGGGAAAGGGATGTAATAAGCATTGCTGAGGAACACAGTGGCCACTCCATGCCTCCATATGGAGGAAAAGGGCCCTGAAAAACCCTAGCCCTAACCCTGTGGGAGGATTGACCTGTCTTTGAGAACTTGGGGACCTACATTTCAACAAGGAAACAGCCTCCTAGGGAACACCATGAGTACAGGTTCACAGCCATTTCAGCTGCCTGTGGCAATGAAGGGAGGGAGAGCAGAATACAGGAATCCTGATAGAACAGATGCAAAGAGAATGAAAAAGAGACTCCAGGAAGAATAATTCAGGGACAGCAATGAAACTAAAATCATGGAGAAAGTGGAAGCAATGACTGGTACCTCAAGAAGCATATAGATTCTGCCCCATCTCTTCCCTCCAACCCACATCTTACTAATGGAGCACGTTTGATTCTGTATTCCTCTCCATTGCTGACAAAGTAATGCCACAGGCTTATTAAACACTTCATACCCCAGGCACCATTCACTCTATATTATATACATTCACCCTTCTGCGGAGTGGATGGAAAAGTCAGCTTACATGTTTGAAGTTCCTAAATGGCACAAACTGGACAATATCTCGAAGCACAGGCTCGCCCTTGGGAGACCTCAGGATCCCATCATCACCATCCAGCATCTGCATGTCACTAAAATCAGCGTTCCCCACCCCGACGATGATGACTGACATGGGAAGGTGAGAGGCATGGACAATGGCCTCTCTGGTGTCAGCCATGTCTGTGATGACGCCATCCGTCAGAATAAGCAAGATGAAATATTGCTGAAGTTGTTGGGAAAGAAGTGAGAAAGTACAGCGTTAGTTCATCCTCCAAAGCTGCTTGCCCTCTTCCAGTATAACAGTGTTGCTGGTGAGCCACTCATGAACCTTCTTAGATAGGAAAGGGCCTTTATAGTGACTCAAAGGTTACCTCTGTTTCCAATCCAAACCTCCTCAGCTACTGATGTATCCTCTTCTGGAGGTTACTTCTAATTCAGGTAATTTCCAGGAGCTCGAGGGAGCCAAGGGCTTCACAGTGTAGAAAAGGGGGTTTTTAGCTGCTAGACCTGGGAGAGTCAGGACTTTGGCTGGGAATCTGGAATAATCCAGAGATCCTCACGAGCCCTGTTTTCCATCTGCTGCACAATCACTTATGCTGTCAGTTTCTGACTGCATTTGTCTTCCCTTTGGGAACCAGTTGGAGGCCGGGAGGAAAGGGGTATTGAAGCATCACAAGCCTGTAGCAGAGCTACCAGGGAGGTTATGACAGCACTCTGCAGACAAGCTCTGCAAACAGGCAAGTGGGATGGGTGCATCCATCTGCAAACTGGAGGCTGACCCACACTATGGAGAAGCACCCCACAATGCCAGGTATGGGGGTCCCTGGGGAGAGCAAGGGCCTGTGCTGGGAGGAATACATCCACCTTCAATTACTTAATGCAGAGCCCTGAAGAGAGGTTTTCTCATTCTCTAAAGGACAACAAGCAATTCTGTGAGCTTGTAATTTCTTTGCCAAAACTCCAAAGCCCACTGCAGTGGGACCATGAGCTAGGACTTCACTTGGTAATGAGGAAGAGTGACTCTCACATGGGTTCTTCATGACTTGTTAGGCAGCTGGAGTCACTGAACAAATGTGCATTAATAGGAAAAATGAACTGCTCCTAGAATTTGGCCACTCTGCATGAGCAATACCAACACACTTAACATAATGAACATTTATTATACACACAGCTATATAAACTGCAAATGTTCTGTTCATCTCCTGCCACGAATAAAACAAAATGTATAGGGAGAACACTCTATCTTGAAGACTACTGCTATAAATTAATTTGTTTTTCCAACAGAAAGAGGGGAAGCTTAGGTTTAGAAACATGGAACAACTTATTCAATATGACAGACTAGTTCAGAGGCAGCACTGGGAACAGAGTGAGCCACCTCAGCATTAGGTGGGCATGGAAATGAAAACACAGCAATTCTCCATTCTAGGACTGGGGCTCTAAATACTCTCAAGAACCTGCAAACAGTGCTGGAATAACAATCACAAGCCCAGACTCATGAACAGGAATATTTAGGAACTGCTGCCTTAATAGGACTTAAAAAAAGGCTCAGCACATGAAGAAAGCTTAGGGAAAGCTCTAGGCCTGGTAGGAGATGCATGCCAATGTACAGCTTTATTGTGTTCCTATACATAGGCATTTTCCATAATGCAGTATGCAAGTTCTCTCTTACATTTTTCACTCTCATAGCACTGCTCTTGTAAACGTTTCAGACCTACTCAGTCTCCTGTTCTTTCCAGTTCTTTCATTCTCCCATTCTCCTATTCTGTCTGGAAGGCAGGAGAAAAAGAAGCCTAATGCATTTAAAAGACGTACATTTAAAACATGATCTGTGCTTAAATCTTTTAGCCAAGAAATCTGTCATGGTGTTGTATCAGATGCAGGCTAACAGACTTGTCTCCTGCTTTCCAAAAGGCACATGATACTTCACATCAGTAACAGCAAGTTTGAAAACTGCATACAGTTTTCAAAGGAAGGGTTGGAAAAATCCCCTTGTTGAACAAAAGGGTTTTAGTCCAGCTTCTGCAAGAGACCTGGAACTGGGTAATCTGTTTACAGAATCATCTGAACTCCTCTCTTTGCACAATCAACACTTTTAGGACTTGGTCCCTAAAGTTTTGTTACCTTAGTGGTGGCATTTATATTTCCACAGTGAAGAACTAGGTGTGTTACAGCTTGAAAAGCAGGAAACAGAACAGTGGGGAACAGTCTGAAGTTGTGACTGTAGAAGCTGTAAAGGCAAGGATACACTGCTCCAGCTGACACAGGCTCAAGCTGTGAAAGCCATTAGTGAAAACTGTGAAGGCATGATTCACATCCATGAAAGGGCCCTGTATGGATGTCCTTCAAGAGATCAATCATAATACAAAAAGGAAGGTGAACACAGCAACACAGCATTATGCCCTTACCGAGGCCTCCTTGGTGTTGGTCTCCTCTGATGCTGATTTTGCCACCTTCTGGATGATGGGAGCGATGTTTGTGGGTCCATACAGCTGCAGCTTGGGAAGGCAGCTCTGATATGCCTCCACCACGCCCTGTATTCCTGGCATGAAAAGCCACACAAAAGGCAAATAAATGTGGAGTGCATCACCAGGATCATGCTTGTTTAAAATGTGAATAAAAGGTGGGCTCTTAATGAATAAATTCAAGACATCACATAATTAGGAAGGACTAACAACTTCAAGTGATTTTCAAGAAGCTGTCCCTAGCTGCCTTGAAGCTAGTTTGTAATATATAATTCACTGTACCATGCTTCTCCTTTTAATGTCTTCTTTTCAGGTGTCAGCTTGCAGTATCCTAGCCTCCATCCTCCTCAGTTCAAGATGTAAGTGATCAAGAGATTCATGCTAAAAGGGTAGCACAAATTAGAAACACTTCAACACTTCTCCCTCCTCCTCTTCAGTTAAATTCTGCTTATTGTGGTAATTACCAACAAATCTGCCCTTTGTACTTACATGCTAGAGGTGCCAAGGAATTCAAAAAGCTTTTCCCGACTCCCCTTTGCTAAGAAGAGAGCACAGGGTGAATTTGCATTGTTGCTCACAGGTAGAATTTGATTATGACCAAAAGCTGTAGAATCTTGCAAGAAACAGGAGGATGCTTTGCAGTCAACAGAAAAATGAGCTTTAGTCAAGAAGTTTTGATGGAAGAACTAGCTATTTTGGGCTTTTTCATTCTAAGATAAATAGCCAGAGCAGGGAGAACACACTTCTGCTGACACACCTGACAGATCACCGAATGGAATTTGGTGTTTTCAATCACTGAGAAGAAGGATTTCTTGAAGTGAGGCAGGTTTGCCTCTGCATTCAGAACTCTCACTTTACCAGACCTAAAGGATTAGAGGGCTGAAGTTGGAAAGAAAGTCATAGACTGAAGAGCTTTATAAAGGATGCAGAAGAATGAAAATCATCTATAAGAGGCTAAGGTAGGTTGAGTTTGCATAGCTCACTCATGAAATGTTACTCAACCAAGTCTGGAGGATATATGGGTGCAGACTAGTTACTAACAAATCACAGGGAACTGTAATGGCTTTACAACAATAAATCTGAACCTCCTATAAAAAAATGGTGGAGAATGCAGTCTTCTCTCTTTGTAGGTAGCTACAAACACAGTTTTCCATTGCAGTGCTCATAGACAAAGGAACATGCTCCCATCATAGCTATCATTGGCTAAAATAATGTTACAGAATTTCCCTTGGTAATCCCAGTGACTAAATTATATATTGCAAAAGAGACCTTCTGTTAACTCCTAATTTTAAACCTGCTGTGGATTTCATTACGTACGCCTACTGATCTTGCATGAAGGCCTCGTAAATCTTCCCCAAGATGATGACAAGATGCACTGCAGTTTTCTTCCTTATGCATTGAAATGGTGTAAGATGAAACTCACTCCCTGCATTCCACACAGATTTACCATGGTACATGTCAGAAAGTTGCTTTCATTTTAGAAACAAACATGTTCTAGAAACAATTATCTACTGTCCTTACATATCCAAATCCAGCAGGATATGTGAGTGGCTTAATTTGTAGGTTACTTTTCTCTGGATTCCTTCAACTCTGCATTTTTAATTGGAATCCACTTTGCACAGCTCTGATGAAATACAATGTACGCATATATAGGTGGGTGTAAGACGCATGTAAAATGCATTCATGTGTAGAAGCATTTGTTCTGATTAGAGGTTGTCACTTTCTTTTGCAGACAATAAAGACTAAATCTGAAGTATAAAACTATTAATAGAATATACTGTAAATATAAGAGTGTACATACTATGATCTTCAAGAATGGAAATTGTACCAGTGGAGGAAAGGCGAGGATATCCGTATTCTGTGAATTCCAGTCTCTTCAGTAAGTGACAGAACAAGATGAAACGGCCTCAAGCTGTTCCAGGGGAGGTTTAGACTGGAGATTAGGAACAATTTCTTCACTGAAACGTTTGTCAAACATTGGAACAGGCTGCCCAGGGCAGTGGTTGAGTCACCATCCCTGGGGGTATTGAAAAGACTTGCAGATGTGGCACTCAGAGACACGGTTTAGTGCTGGACTTGGCAGTTGAGATGGTTTAGACAGTTGATTTTAGAGGTCTTTTCCAACCTAAAAGATCCTATGATTCTATACACAGCTCTTACTCAGTGTAGAGGGATGCTTCACACTACCTTGTGCCTGTGAAAGCTCACTACTTCCACAAAGAAAGGGATTTTATTCCTCAAAAGCAAATTAGACACATACTTTCTATCCAACCCGTTTCCGGGTTTAAGGAATTGCTCTGCAGCAATTTTTCTTTGTTTTCTGGCAAGTATGCTAAATATTACAAGGAAAAACAGTTTGGTCACTAAGCAGTTTATCTTCATCTCACCCTTGCATTCTGTCTCCACATGACATGCTGGTGTTACTGCTCCATGTCACCTAATAAACTGAGAACATCTAGAAAACATCACAGAATGGTTGGTGATAGGAACTGATCAAGCATCCATGACAGGCATGTGATGAGCAAGCTACAGAAGATACGGAAACGTTTTCTGGTACTTATCCTTTCCTTGCTTTCATCCAGATGTGTATTATTTTAAAAGGTATCTTGTAGGACAAAGAAGTGCTTTTTACATCTCACACATGCATGTACACTCCTGCAAAATTCCTTCCCTGGCCTTTTGTGCTACAGTCATCTTTTTATGTCTTCTTAGCCCTAAAACTCAACTTCTAGGTGATGGGTTAACTTATCAGATCACTAAGTCTTATGCAAAGAACCCAGTAAAGTTTAGATACGAAGTGACATAAGCCAAGGCAAGACTCATAGAGCAGCTCCTTCCTTTTTTTTAAACCTCCTCTCATTTCCATTCTTACATTTTATTCTGCATACACAGTATGGTCTGGATAGAAAGTTGTTTACTTGCAGAGGGTTTGCCTGTCCAACCTCTGACCTGCTACAGAGATGTGAAAGCCTTTTCAATCAATACAAACCATTATACAACAATGTCAGTATGATAAAAGAATTAGCCTTGGACTCAAAAGAGACAGCAAAGGGAGGATAAAAGAAGCGTTCTTTGTATGGACTACTAGGGCTTTTCTCTGAAGTACTCAGTTTAAATGTCCTGCATTTAGACTGGGAAACAAAGCTATATTTGAACATTACATATCACCTAATGCCGACTGTTATTAACTGAGATGTTTTAAACAGATCAGGCCTTCTGTATTCAGAAGCAGGCAAGCTAACACATTTTAAAGTGTGACGGTCCAGACAAAATGGTGAGGTCTGTTTTGCCTCCCCACCTCATCCCCATGTCTTCAGTGTGACTAAAGCCTCAACTTCAAGCTGGCTCACAAGCTATACAGGTGATTGCAGATGCATAGATGTAATTTCTGCTTCTTTTAACGCCGTATAAGCAATGTAAAAAACTGTGTGAACACATCAAGCAGCTGTAAGACTTAACGCCAAATTACATTTCAAGTGTGTGACCTGCAGCAGCTGGGGCAATCCAACAATCCAAGTGCAACGACAAAACAGAAATGCTCACTGAACTGAAAACAGAGGTCTAGCATTTAGGATGAGTGAACTCTGAGTTCTTTTAATGTCTCTTTCCCTTGAATTGCTTGTCCTCTCTTCTTTCCTCACTTCATTTCCTGGCATCTTAATTGTCATCCTGAACACATTCCACTGACCATGCCTGAAAGTCACTAACAAGTCTGAGAAAGGCTGAAAGAAGCAGCTAGAAAATAGACAGAAAACAGGAAGAGCATTTTGAAGCACCCATCTCAGTGTTTGGATGGAAGCAGAAGGATAAGGGAGAATAACAACCTGTGGGTTTTAGACAGCAGTGATCATCTGACCAAGACTCTCAGCTAAGTGATAGTCTGGGTTCATTTGTTGCGCTGTTTAGAGATTATTCTGTTACCGTCTTTTACAAAGGCTGTGATTTGTGGCAGGATTCTAGAAAGACAGCATCGGGCACTGATGCTTACAAATACAAGACATCTAGCAACATCTGCTGCATGAATCTGGCCTCTGACTACCGAGGATTAGTGATTGATTATGGATAGAACACAATTATACTGTGTTAAAACAGCCTCCTGCTGCATCTACTGTCATGAAAGTATGCTTCCTTCTACAACAGCAGTCCTTAGTTGCTACCCTGACCTTTGGTGCTGGACATCGCTGGGCTGCTGCTGCTATTGATCTGGCAGAGTCTGCTTTTGCAACTTCTTAGTTGTACAACCTCTGCTGTTGATGTAGCTGAAGATCTGGGATGAATCTAAAAAACACAGCTTTACTTTAGTGCTTTGCTAGTGATTTGGGGAAGCACAAGAGCTGAATGTCCAACACGATGTACTTTCAGAGGGACCTATTTGTCAGGAAATTCATGTGTGGCACTTCTAAGGTTTCTAAAGCCAAGCCAAATGGCTTGGAGTCCATCAGGTTTCGAAAATCCTGGCTGCTGTCTTTAAAAAATACTCGGGATACAATCAAAAATGCAAGCACATTTAGCACACAGCAAAGATAACGGCAGTCCAGCTTCATGTGAGTGTTACCTGCACATTCTGGGTTGTCTTCATTGAAATTGATTGCAAAATCATGAGAGACCTGCAGAGAAATGCAAAGAAGAGAAAAAGGCTATAGTGAGAAAAATTATTCCAAGAGGACTTGCAGTTAAACACCCTTTACATTATTCCTGCGTTAAACCAGAGGTCTTGCGAGCTTCCAGCCATTAAACGTGAATTAGAGTCCCTGCTGGAACTCCCCACAGAAATAAAGTAATGAAACTGGAATCAAATCTGTCAATAACAATAAACCCAAGAAAAAAAATAGCACAAATTAAAGCCACCCAAGTACACGAGGAATCACATATATCCGGTGTCAGGATTGGGCTACCAATGCCAGGCACAGAAGACAGATCTATTGCTGAGATTTAAATGCCACCTCTCCCTAGCTTGGCATCTTGGATTGCAGCAGAAAGCAGGCTGCGATAGAGCACTGACAGTGGAAGCTCAGGCCCCTTCTGAATCCTGAACTCACTTGTGTGAACAGTTCCTCATTTGAAGGCCATGGGAGTACTGGGAAAAGAATTCTCCAAAGAGATCACAAAAGTGACCTGGACCCACTGTGAAATAATAATGTAAGAGATATAAAGGGTCTGAGCTGGTTAGGAAGTGACAGTAGGTTGGGAGGAAATGAATACTCCGGTCTCTCTGTCTCCCTAAATCCATCTATAATAAAATACTACAGAGCTATTTTTTAAGGGGAATGACTGAATACAAGAAAGTTGCTGATTTTTGACTAAAGCAATGCATTGTATCTTTAGTGGAAAATAATACACAACTTCTGTATGAACAGCTAATGGCAGGCAATGGAATTCTCAGGTTTGAGGCTTCCCCTGTCTGTCTGTCACTTAGAGATCTGCATCCACAGCACAGATCTGCTGCGACTGAAACTTTCTTCAGATGCTCTTTTCTGGTTTTAAGGGTTGTTCTTGCCTGCATTTCTGTCCAGATTCCTTTTTGCCCCATTTGATCACTGAGAAGGCTTGATTATTTCTAATCTTAATTTTCCCATTTTCCCTTCAGTTGTCTTGAATGAGGCCCACCTTTTGCCTTCCAATTCACAAGGTGTGTATACATATATAAGCAGGTGATTTGTGAAATGTAAAGTCAAACTCAGGTATTTAATCCCAGATTCATAAAGGCATTTATACAGCCAACTCCTATGACACACATTTGAGACTTCACAGATATCTCTAGGACCTCCAAAAGTACCAACAATCCTAGTCATATGGAAAGCAACCTGTTTACTCCCTGTACAATGGAACCTGGATTATTTGCAGAAAGAGATTTATTTGTTGGATGATGCTGTTTTATTTGCTAGTTTAGATGACTTGAGAGCACAGTATTGGGAAATGGTCTACGACTAATAGAACCATAGATCAAATACGTGACTGCACAGATGCTTCTGTAAAAGCAAAGTGGTATATGGTAAAATGGTAAATGAGGCTGTTCAGCCTGGAGAAGAGAAGCTGCGTGGAGACCACAGAGCAGCTTCCAGTGTCTGAAAGGGGCTACAAGGATGCTGGAGAGGGACTCTTCATCAGGGACTTTAGCGATAGGACAAGGGGTGATGGGTTCAAACTGAAACAGGGGAAGTTCAGGTTGGATCTAAGGAAGAAGCTCTTCCCTGTG
>WYDI02029466.1:0-15235 GCA_009867235.2 Psittacus erithacus | reverse complement strand
AGAGAAGCTGTGGCTGCCCCATCCCTGGCAGTGTTCAAGGCCAGGTTGGACGGGGCTTGGAGCAACCTGGTCTGGTGTGAGGTGCCCCTGCCCATGGCAGGGGGTTGGAACCGGATGATCTTAAGGTCCTTTGCAATCCAAATCATTCCATGACTCTATGACTCTATTAGTTGGCTAACTACTGCCAAAGAGAGTTTCTCACACAGAAATTGAATTTCCTCATCATACGCTGGCTATGCTCACCATGGTGAAGCAAAACATTACTCACTAAGAGGTTAAATGAAGCAGGACTTCTATCGTGATGGGAAAGTGAAGCAAAAACTCACTGAAGAGTCTGCAACCCCTTCAGCCCAGCCAGGAAATTGGTATGCCTATACCAGGCATCAGTTGCCTCTTACAGAGGGTTTACGTGGCCCATTCAGGCTACCCTACTTGTTAATGGAAGAAAATGCAGGAAATCACCTCCTGTGCTCCTTGCTGAGCAGGCACAGAAGAGCAGGGCTGTCCGATATGTTTCAGAGGTGTTCCAGAGCCCTTCTGTGTGGCTGCTCTGTGTGTCTCTGGGTATGCTCAGCCCAGCTGGTATCTGCCAGTCTCATAACCAGCTGCAGGCCAAAGGTAATTGCAGCTGTCAAGAGCAATTATGTGAGTTCTCAGTCACTATGATTTGTTGTTCAACAGCCTTTATTCTTCCTTTAGACTTTCTGTATTTTAAATTAGCTGTATCCCAGAGCAAGAAGGATGGCGATGCATGTTTATCGCTGTTTCTTCATTGCCTCTTCAGTAATTTTGTCTTCATTCCAAATGGATTTGACATTACAGCTAAAGGAGCATCACAGTTCTTTCCCAGAGCTATGAATACAGTATTTTAATCTCACATACAAGAGGGGCTTGATGCTTTTTATGCTGTACTTCCTTCAGGATTGCATTATGCAAACAATTTATCTGGTTCTGAGCTATGGCACTCAGGTCAGTATCTAAGGAAAATGTAGCCGACAGTTCAGGCCACTAAGGAAAACCCAAGCCTAGTAAGTGTGCACAATGATCCAGAAGTTAATACTGCCTGAACAATGGCTGCTATCCACCCAAAGCAAGTGGCCTTCATGCACCGTCATCCTGATGCACCAAGAACAGTGTTAAAATGCATCCTGAAGCCAGGACAGGAAACACGATGAATGTGCAGAAGTACTGGTTTGTTTCCTATGCTCTCTGAACTCTGTATCATGACTTAAGATTTAAGTGTAATGTGAAGGAGAGAAGCTCTTTGAGCAGCTCTATGATGGTTCCCAAACAGGAAATCATCACCTGAGGCAAGGCAACATGACACAGCCCTCGTGCACTCTTAGAACTGATAAACTAATGAGGAAAAGGAAGCAGAAGTGTGAACATCTGAGATGCTGAAGACTGGGAAATCCTCAGGGGAAACGACACTTGGCTGTTCAGCAGCAAGCATGTTTCTATATAATCTACTAGGGTGGCTTGTATGACGGATCAATCTAGCAGCCAGGAAATCAGGAATATGTCAAGTCATGCCAACACAGAATGACTGCTTTACTTTGTAAAGAGCTGCAGACTGGGGTCTGTGGTGGATGTCAGCTTCACAGTAAGAAGTGTCTTCACAAAACTGTTTGTGTCATGGGCCCTGGATTAAGTTTTGAATATGTAGCTGACCCTCTGCTCAGCCCTCCTACTCTTAACATCAGTCCATAAAACCAACCCATAAGAGGAAAGAAAAGAGAAATTCAGGGCTGCAGAGGTGATTAGAAGTGATCAGCCTGGCATTACCTGGGTTGCTGCACAGAACACCACTCAAACCCTATGAGGACGTTTACTTGCACTTGGCTGTGTATCAGTCTTTTCCCTCTGCAGGACTCCAGATAAATTATTTAGCAGATAGCATCATGGATGTGGGATTATTAAATCACAGCTGTGCTGGAACTTCCTGCCCCAAACCCATACTATTTCTCAGGTAATTTCTTCAAGACTTTTAACAAGCAAAATAAGTAGCCCTATGACACATCATGATGCAAAGAACAGCAGTGTTCCTGAGGATACATCAGCTAAGCAAACAGCCTAAAAGACTTGTGCTAAGGCAGATTATAACAGTTCTTTTTTGCCACTATACAATGCCTCCATTGCCTGTACATACACAGTGACAAGCACCAGCATACAGAAAAGCAGTTGTTTGTCAATGTGATGGTACCCGTGAGACCTTTGCAAGAATCAGAACCATACTTCCATGTGCTTATGACCAGGTTAGTAGAAAAGTCACCTTGACTGAAAGTAGCAGGTAACTTACTTGCCTTGTATTGGAATGGAATGAAAATCAGTCTCACAGCATGGCCCTTGCTAAAGAGGTTTCTAATTAAGGCTGAAAGGAAAAGAGGATTTCCTACTTCATGAGAATTTTTGAGATGGAAAGCTTGTGGACTATGAAAGGGCATTTTATTTAAGTTGCAACAAAACTTGTTATAGAATCATACGTAAATAGAATGGTTAGGGTTGAAAAGGAACTTAAGATCATATTATTCCATTCTGACCTTCACATTTTTGTTAAACCCCTTTTGCTCTAAATGAACTTCCATTTTTTCAAATACAAAGCTGCTCTGAAACCAAGTTTTTGATTCATTTTGCAAATGCTGACTGTGGATGCCTGAATTCTGAAAATCAGTGATCCTTTCTTCTAGATGGTTCAATCATAGAATTAAATCATAGAATTAAATCATAGAATTAAAGAATCACAGAATGGTTTGGGTTGGAAAGGGCCTTAAGATCATCCAGTTCCAACTCCAACTCTGACACCTCACACTAAACCATGTCACCCAAGACTCCGTTCAGCCTTGCCTTGAACACTGCCAGGGATGGGGCAGCCACAGCTTCTCTGGGCACCCTGTGCCAGCGCCTCAGCACCCTCACAGGGAAGAACTTCTGCCTTATATCCAACCTGAACTTCCCCTGTTTCAGTTCAAACCTGTTCCCCCTTATCCTGTCACTACAGTCCCTAATGAAGAGTTCCTCTCCAGCATCCTTGTAGGCCCCCTTAAATTAACTACCCTGTCCCATATAGCTCCAGCTTTCCAGAAACCTCGATGGTGATGTCCTGGGATTACTTGACAAAATATGACAAAGTCAGGCATGTTTGAGAATGCTTTCTTACTAATATAAGTCAAGACTGTCAAAACTCCATGAACAATAGATGCATACAAGTGCAAATGCTGAGACGCACAATGTCGAGCACTTATCTAGGAATAAATTGAACACTATTAAGCCACTGCCAGTCTGAAAATGAAATATGGAATCTCTGCATATTTTGCAAGAGCTCAGACACTAACATTTAAAGAACCATTGCTCAAAATCTATTATTTTCAGAATGCTCATTAATCAAACAGTTTGGAAGCGGACAGCTTGCATCTTTGGCTAAGACCACATTGTAGACATTTCTGCTTGGCAAAGCTTGGCCATTTATTTTCCTTTCTACCTGATTTCTGGGCACACTGTCCAGTTTTCATGTCTAAATTCAAGCTGCTTGGATAAGGTGACAAATTCTGTTTTTTCCCCTTGGTCTGTTACACATCCTTGTGGTTTGCATACACTTTTTGCCCTCAGGCTCCTGGAAAGTGCAGAAATCAGTGCAAGAAAAGTGCAGGAAAGACCACAGCACTTTTCAAGTCCCTTACCTGTCCAGCAAACCGGACAGTGCAGCATCATAAAGATGCTATCCTCTTTCCATAACCACAGTGAGGTTCAACGCAGCAACTCTTCCCAGTATAAGCACTGAAAGAAGCTTTCATTAAAGATGCAGAAATAACCAAGACTGTCTTAAAACAAACTGCAAGTTGTTTTTGTACCTACTCAGGTGTCAACCTGCAGTTCTTCCTTAGGAAAGAAGACCGTGTTGCTGGCAATACACCTGCCATGCGGCTGTCACAATTCAAGCTTTCTTTTCATTTTAGCAGGAAGTTTTGTGCTGCTGTGTCGTTTTTCAGTTCCCCCGAGTTCTGCCAGCTAAGAAATAAGTGTTTGGTTCAGCTTTCTTTCCTCCTCTTCACTGTGAACTTCTGCAGCAGTGTCTGAGTCTGTATTATCTGCCACCTCTTCACTCTACATCAGACTTCTCAGATACTTCTCAAAGCAGAAAAGAAGTGATGGGTTGGAGACACTTCTCTGGAATAACCTGCCTGTTCTGCAAGTTTCATGTGATAGGAACTCAAGAGGGGAATATTGCTCTCAGATGTTTACTTAGATCAAGGAGCAGGGTGATGTACTTGTCAGGGCTTGGAGAAAGAAGATTGTATTGCCAAGCATTAGACGAAAGATCTCTAGACTGACGACGAGCATTATATATGGCATTTCTTGCTTCCTTTGCTCCCGCAGATTCCTTATGCCACTAAGAAACTGCTGGTTTTCTGCTAACAGCTGAAGTGCTTCATTTGGAGCTGAGCTGAAGGAAAATAAAGTCAGTGTAACATAGTGGTGTGTTCTTGAAATGGGAATTCTGTTTTTTTTTTACAGGGGGATCAACCTCAAGACATTCGTAATTGCCTGCAGAGGTGGATGCTGATACCATTCTGAAGTGCTAATGTGTAATGGTATCTATTTTTCCATGGGGAATAACAGTTGGCATAGCAAACATTGCTTTTCTTGTAGCATGTAAAGAGATGTGACGAGACTAGAATCTCATTAAACACACAGGTTGATGCTATCCTCCAGTACCCATCCCAGGCTATTAGGAGGAGCTCAAGACAGTATAAACCTGAGGCATTGGTTTGACAGCACCGCAGATGGACACCTTTCTCCTGTGTAGCGTAGTATGCCAAGGAAACCGTGGCAAGAAAATGCAGAGCTTATGGCCAGCATGAAAGCAGTGACTTTCAGCTGATGCTAAATAGCAATGTTCGTATTGATTCCTGCTGGGGAGTGAGTTACAGGCCTCATTATTCTAAAGCTTGTGACCAAACATGACATAAATTAGACCTGAATCCACTTTGCCTACTGCTTTTATCAGGCTGCTTACCTCTGGCCTTCCCACACTGTGTTACTGCCATGCATACACTGGTCAGCTTTCATTTAGACCTTTAAGGGCGCTATGTTGCTTAAGTTGTGTGGAAGCTCTCATGGTTACTTAGAAACCCTTGGGAGCAGGAATCAGTTCTACAACCCTTGCAATTTGTTGTTACTGGAAGAAATGAAAGAGCAGCTGCTGGTGTGCAGAGACCAACGTGCTATGGGTAAGTTAGATCGTCTCCTGAGGACTGGAAGCTCAGATGCAGACACTCCAAATTAAAATGGAAAGCTGATGAATCCATATGATGGGTGCAGAACTTAAGAGTTCTTACAATGATTCAACCAACATTCGAAGATGTGAGTTATTAGTTGTGACACTGCTGTCATTTAATAAAACAAAAGATGTGTATAACCTGTAATACCTTTGACCGAAAACATTAGAAGAACATTTGAATAGCGTGAGATCTGCAGTGCTGCTCTGGTGTCTACAGCGTTACCGTATTTTTGCAGCAGAAGGTAAGAAAGGGAGACAAGTTCAGAGCAGTGTTTGTTGCTTTTAATTGTCTCAGTTTCTTCCATGTTTCCTATGCATCTTGGCTGTGTTCCACATGAAACACCAGCCACTGCTGGCTTTAAGTTAACTTTATGATACCTGTGTAGACTGAATTACTAAAGGATTTACAGGTTTATTGGTCTTGATGCATTAAAGCATCATGATGAGGCTTCACTCTCTTAGAGGGTGTATCTTTCAATTCAGAAATGCAGCCAAGCCAAGCAGGAACATGTAAATGTTGATACAGTCACAGAAGACAGATACTTCTATGGACTGTGTACCTCCCTGTATCACAGGGAGGGACTTACACAATAGCACAGATGATTTATTTCCTAATCCAGTTCCAGCTGGATGCGCCCATGATAGCCACCAAGCTAATTATTTGTCCCCATCTCCAGCACAAAGCATGGACTCTGGGTGACTCACTGAACCACATCTTCCAAAACTGGGCTCTGCCAAAGCAGGGCTCACGAGTCTTCGAAATATGCTTGGCAAGTTCTCTTACCAGACTAGCATCCTTTAACAAAGCTCTGCCAAGCCCATGATTTT
Organism: Psittacus erithacus; assembly: GCA_009867235.2. Lineage (NCBI taxonomy): Eukaryota > Metazoa > Chordata > Aves > Psittaciformes > Psittacidae > Psittacus > Psittacus erithacus. The sequence continues at coordinate 9,129 of WYDI02029466.1, read as the reverse complement.
GGATGTAACACAAGTCTAGCCTTGATTTCTGGTTTCAGTGAGGTTATCACTGAGTGAGAAAGCCAGATGAATGAAAACAAGCAGTAGGAGCTGTTCCCCCAACCCCTGTCCTGCACTGAACCATTTCTCACTTATTTCATGTCTCATAAACCAAGGAAATAAGAAAATCTCGTAAATGCACCTACTTTGTATTCCGGGGGTATCCTCGCTCCAAATCCAAAGGCTGGGAACATTTTGTCACTGGAAAAGAAAAAAACAAAAGCCAAGAGTTCCCACAGAGAAATGCATTTTGTTACAGGCAACACTTTTTCTTCGGTTAAGTATTCATCCAAAATGCAAAGCAGCACAACAGCATAGAAATGGCTTTTAAGTCCAGAGTGTTACACGGCACACTGGAAAGGGATCAGAATAGAGGAGGAGGAGCATGTGCTGACCAGATGGGGGAGTGAAATGGGAGATTTTTCAGGTGAACTCATATTTTCGGGAAGTTAAAACCATTTGGAGAATCCCGAGGGATCAAGGCATCTTGCACTTCACCCACAAATGCAGTAACAGGTGTGTGTTATGCACTCTTCTGGCTGCAGCATGAGAATGAGTTGCCTTAATGGCCTGCAACAACATTTCTTTCCTATAAATACGGATGTGCTCCCCAGCTCAGAAAATGGGTGTAGCAGAGAGATGACTCTGTAATTACAAGTGCTGGCAAACTTGGGCTCTTACAGTTGTCCAGGTGCGAAAGAGACTTCCTAAAGTAGCTGAAAGAGACAATTCACCCCCAAACCTGCACGTTCTGTCAAGCTTGCCACCTGCATCTGTAGTAGTTCCACTAAAACATGAGATGGGTTTCATCAGGCACAGGTCGACTGATAGCCTAACCGATGCTGTGGCAGAGTCAGTTGGCTTTCAAACACTACAGTGAAGTTGTTCAACCCACGTTAGGTCTGTAGAGACAAAGATTTCCTGATTCCGAGAACCTGAAAACGTTAAGACTGTTAAAACCCCTTCAGAAACACACTAATGTCTCACACAGCCCACGTGCTGTCAAGCTGCCTCTTCCCAGATGGCAAAGTGGAAAACAACAAGCTGTAAGGAATGTCTCGTCCCTGAGTCAGCAAAGCACTCAATCACACACTTGAGGTTAACAATTCCCCCAAACATATGCTTAACTCTAAACACATCCTGTAGCCACTGAACTGTACTCCAGTGTTCCAATGAATCAAACCCCTCAAAGGTTTATCCTGTTCTGCTTACAAAGGTTTCGGGGCCCTTGGAAAAGTTGAGTTCCTATTACCATTATTGGCACTTTCCAAAATTCTGAGAGAGGATACCAGCTTCAATGTTCTTTGTGTAGTTCAAGACATTGCCACTCCAAGTATCAGCTGAGTAAGTCGCTTCCCAGACATACTCAACAAAGATAATAGCACCCACTACAGCTTCTGGGTTATTCTATCTGGTGTGAAGGGCACCATGGTGTTTCTGATAGATGGTAAAGAAAAATGGAAGAGATTAAAAGACAGCAGAAATAAGCAGGCCCCCCCATACCCACATTAGAGCGACCATGAGATACAGAGATATTGAGATACAGAGATATTCACCAGCTCCTTGGGAAACAGTGATGACTGACATCTGATGGTTTAGCTCTCACAACTGTTGTCCTGCTACAAAATGAGCTGCTGCATAAATCTTGGGAGCACAGTTCTGTGTACCACATGTTGCACTGTGTGACAGTGAGCTTGGAAAGGAAGACTAACATCATTTGCATGGTAATTTGCATGTCAGAAATGAAGTAGCTGCTGACATTTGATGCTAAGGACCTGCTGACAGACTTGGCTTCAAGGCTCCTGGAAGCAGGGAAGCCCTTATAAATAGATGCAAAGAATTCAGGAGCACCCTTAAAGGGCAAGAAAGAAGAAGCCATAAACAAAGAATTTGAGAGGAGAAAGAAAACTTGTTTTACATCAATAATTAAGCATGGCTGGATTAGAAAATCAAACCCTGTGGTGCTGCAAGCTAATTGATTTTGGTCAAGAGCAAACAAAGACTAAAGAAGAAATTTACTTAGGTAGAATGTAAGTGTCTAAATTCAATAAAGCAACCCAAAAACCTGATGCTGGCAGCAATTTCCCAACCTGGGAGATGCATAAGCCCATATAGTGCTTGCATTTGTGCTGCAATGTTTCTTGAGTGTAAACAAGTGTAGCACGCTCCTATCTGCAGCTCCATCTTGTGCTCTGCAGCAACTGAGAGGCAGCACAGCCTCCGCAGTTATTCAGCACCCGGAGTACCTTACCACCACAGTCAGGATACCTACCTTTATATCTGAATCCCCTATATCTCCTTGAGCAAGTGCTAGTTGCTGCTGCTATTGCCGTGTGAAAGGATAAAGCTTGATCATGTACACCCACCAGATGGGATTCCATGTGGCTTCTTTTCAAAGGGAGAGCAGGGGCATCCTGGAGTCTGCTCCTGTGCTTAGTACTTTCTCTTGCCTCACTCGGAGGAGCTCCACACTCTCCTTAGGAAGCACCTCATTTTCCAGAATTCGGGTACTCTGGTATTCTGATTCAAGCTTCTGTAACTTTCAGGCGCTCCCATGAAAACTTTAAGGTAAGAAGGGAACCCTTTGATTATCATAGAATCACAGAATGGTTTGGGTCGGAAAGGACCTTAAGATCACCCAGTTCCAACCCCCTGCCATGGGCAGGGACACCTTCCACTAGAGCAGGTTGCTCCAAGCCCCTGTGTCCAACCTGGCCTTGAACACTGCCAGGGATGGGGCAGCCACAGCTTCTCTGGCCACCCTGTGCCAGCGCCTCAGCACCCTCACAGGGAAGGGCTTCTGCCTTAAACCTAACCTGAACTTCCCCTGTTTCAGTTTGAACCCATCACCCCTTGTCCTATTGTTACAGCCCCTGATGAAAAGTCCTCTCCAGCATCCTTGTAGCCCCCTTCAGACACTGGAAGCTGCTCTGAGGTATCACTCAAGGCATCCCACACATAAAAAGGATAAGTATGTTATTCCCTCACCACACCTTGAAACTTGTGTCTGACAACTTTCAGAATAAAACAGAATTTCAATGCAAGCAATGCTCTCTGCCCATCACATGGAGCAAGGGTTTTAGCTGATACAAGGTCTCACTCTTCAGGAAGTATGCAGTTTATTTCACAGTCTCTAGTCTTCCCATTCCTCCCTCACTTTGTCATATGAGAAAGATCCCAGCAGCTGAGCTCACTGCCCTCATTCTGCTTATCCTGTACTACTGAGACACAGCAAGAAAAAAGCTGTGACCCAGAAGGGCAGCCAAGAACTCTCTGGCTTCCAGGACAATCCCTTATGGTATAGAGGCATGACAGAGCTGTTCTACCAGACCCAGGGGTATCACAGCAGCTTGCAGCAGAAAGCAGAGCAGCTTCCCAGCTTTTGGAAGCTATGTCAAGGGTTAGGCCATCCAGGACTGAAACTACAGTCAGAAAATGAAAAGAAGGTTTCCTCCTGCCTCAAGGATAAACTGCATGCACCAGAGCCTCCGGTCCTGTTTCCTAACCTGACATTTCAGTAGGAAAGGGATCTGCTGGAATGACTTTTCCTCCTTTGTAACTGAAACTCACTCAAAAGGAGAAAAGTAAGAACCAGTTTTCCTTTGTGTTGTTTGCTCAAGGCACTTGGGCTTCACTTATACCAGGAAACAGGCCTGGGACATGACTTTAGGCATGGCCTGTTAGCAGTCTCCCAACGATACCTGTTAGCACTGGTATAGTGCTTGGTCCTGCCAGCCAGCAGTCTCCAGAGACTTCCCAGGGACAGTGCTGGGGACAGCCGTGCTTGAGACTGCTCCCAAATGGCTTTCTGGGCACCATCAGTTTGCGCTGAGAGGAAGAAAGCTGAGATACAAGAACATGGGCAGTGTCATGTCCTTGGCCTCAGGCCACATCAGGATCTTTGACTTGCTTTGTTTAAACCTAGACAGTCCTTGGCACATGCACCGTCCTGCTGGACAGAGGTTGCTAAAGAGACAGGAGAGAAATATGGAAGTGGAAAACCAAGCTGGTTCTGTAAAACCTGGAGTTTACAATGTCAAGTAAGAAAAAGAGGACTGTGACTTGGCAGCATCTTTATTCATGTCCAGGTCACGTTTTATGTTCTTTGTCTTACACAGGTTCCCTTGAAAATGAAAACTTGGCCTAATCTTCACAAAGCTGAAGAACCTGATGTGAAGATCAAGAAAGCTAAAGCATCAGACTTTGACTTTCATACCTGGCTGTGTAAGGGCCACAAGTAGTCATGCAAGTGTGGATGTATATGGCTTCTGGTGCTTTTTCCTGTCAAACAGGTATGTATTACTGAAAGATACCAGAGACTGAGCAGGTAGATCTAGGTTATACCCCAAAGGTAAAATCAGGGAGCGGGTTCAGGTTCAGTGTTCATACTGATTAATGCACACAGAAAGGAACTGTCAGGACTTCTGCACAGAAATGTAACCAGCTAAAGACCCTCAATAACCTCAACTATAATGTAATGTATAGGTGAAAGTATCTCACACTATCCATTTGGAACATTGCTCAGTTTTAGTCACCCATCCTTCAAGCTAACTAGTGGGAACAGAGGAAGTGCAATGACAAATCAGTACATTAACAGGGGTGAAGGGAAGAGCTGTACTGCATAGACAGGAAAAGAGACAGTAAGGCTTTGTACATTAGTAAATTGATACCTTTTTCTATTTCACTAGGAAGCCTGATGTAAGTGGAAGGCAAGAAATATGTTTCTAATAAAGGCACCTGGTACCCTCTGACATGTAGTATCACTGAAACCTGGAGTTCAGCTTTGCTCTGAGAAGGATTTGCTATTCCTAACAAGAAGGAGGCAAATTCAGACAAAACTCTGTCACTGGGTGAAATTAATTAGTCAAGACATTAGAGAGTCTCTTGAAGCTGCTGGCATAGATGATGCTGGAGGTAGAGTGCCATGTATTCACCAGTGTGGCAATACCTGTATTCAGCAAGGAAAACATGAGCTGCCACGAGTGTGTCCTCTGAAAATGAGTTTCTTTTTTAAAATCTAAATTGGGAATCTAAATTCTTAATTGTATGGAGTAAATGTAGGGGGGAAATGAAGGCCTCAGTTACTCTATGCCATTTACTCATTCTGAAAGATGAAGTGCTAGCTAGCCACTTAGACAGGTTGTTTGGGACTCATTTTACTGACGCTCATGTAAGCCCTTTGGTATGTAACTATAGAGATGCTTACCTTTAAGCTCCTGAAGTCAGTCATCTATCCACATGCAGCAATTTGTAAAGATGCTACTGAACTGAGCTGGGAGAACCGCAACATGAAAACCTGCTCACTTCATGCTTGAGCAACATAGTACCTTTAGCAGTACTAATGATGCAGTGACTGGGGGAAAAGAAACATGGTGTGGGGAGAAAGACTCCATTTATAGTTTCACATAATCAAGAGTCTGAAGTTTACAGCTCTCTGAAATTCCTTCAAGGAATATGCCTGACTAGAATCCCTGGATATGGAGCTGTCACTTGTCATTTTGATTTTGGGTCAGATCAGAATTACCAGGGGCATGTTTTTAAAGTCCTATGCTGCATGCAGCAAAATCAATTCCTATGCCTTTCATTTTTAATTCTAATCTTAAAAGAATAAACTGTGGATCTGCTCTGCTCCACATACTTTTCCCAGGATGAAATCTGATGTTTTCCCTCTGTTAGAAAGAAATTTCAAATTGCCAAAATAAAAGGGATTTTTGTGTCTGTTACAGATGTCATTGAAAAATGTGTGAACGAGGGGAGGGGGAGAAGAAAGGGGAGGGAGCACAGAAGGAGGAGGAAAGGAAGCAGAGGGAGGACAGGGGAAAGAAAAAGAAGTTAACAGCAAATGCCACAGACAAAATAGAGTCATCTCTAAACTCAATTAAAATTGTAATCTTTCACGTTCAGGGACCAAACTGGAAGAATATGAGCTGAATTAAGTGTTTCTTTCTAAAGCAGATGAATGAATCATGTTCCTGAGTGTATTATTTAGCAGTTATCTGAGAAGGGCTTGATGCCACTAAATTGTGAATCATAACAGCTTACAGGGCTTAGCAGCACTTCCAAAGAAAACACAGAAATCACTTGAAATATTTAAACATTTTCAGTTCCTGCTTTGCAAGCAGAGCCGGGTAAATAAAGGATATGATCTATATGATCATATAAAACTAAGTGGAAGGAACCAGAACCCACCCGCTTCACCCCCTGCACTCCTGCAACCTGTGTTCCTCCAGGACAGGATGGGGTAGAGCCAGGCTGTGGTCCAGCTCTCAGCCTGCCTCAGTCAAAGTCAGAAAGGCTGCAGGAGTTTATCAGCAGCAGTGTTTTCTTCCCCTCTAATCTGTATTCTTGTCTGGGGGGCCATTATGCTGTGCCCATGTTTTCACTGTGTGGTTGTGCCTGATTTGATACAACCACATCTCTGGTTTTGGCCAGGGTACTGTGTATTTAATCAAACTTGCACTGTACCTAACAAGGCTTGGCATCCAGTCCATAATGCACAGTGATTTTTAATGCAGCAGCAAGAATGAACTGATTATCGTACATCTTGCTCACAAGAGAGAGCTGGGAGCATGCAACTCAATGGTAGATCACTGCATCAGCTACAGTGTTCCGTCTGTCACAATCAGAGATACTACACAATCACGTGCAAAATCCTGACATCAAAATTAATTTGCTATCTTTAATTACAGCTCTTAATCACCTATGGAGAGCTAGAACCTGCTGAGTACTGAGAAACAAATACTGTCATGTAATTGGGACTCAAGAATATGAGGGAATACCTGTCTCACCCGCGAGGGAATAGCTAATGAAGCAGGGGAATACAAATTCCCTGCAGCTAACCACTGAAAGGCATCAACTCATGAAATAACTAACAAAGCCAAATCAAGGTACAAAGGATTTAAACTTCCCCTTGCTAACACTGAAAAGAATTGCAGAAGCAGCTCTGCAGGGCAGAAATACCAAGTGAACTCAGAAATTCCTAGGCTGGGGAAAAGTAAATACCCACAGAAAACAAAAAGTCATCAGAACCTGAGGGAAGAGTAGGTAAAGCAAAATGAAATGGCAGTGAGATACATCACTGGCTAGAAGGCTAGCCTAATAAAATGGCACACTCAGAAAAGCGAGACAAAATGTCAAGCTTCCCTATAAAATGACAAATAAAATTGCAGTGACCTGATTTATACCTACATGAATGACCCAATTCAGTGGAAAGTATCCTGAAAAAGAAATAGGACTTTGTTAAGTAAGAATAAACTAGGGAAGGGGATGATGTGAGACACTAGAGAGATTTGTATTTTACCTCTCAAACCAGTTTCCAGACAGTCCCATGTCTGTTAAGGGGTTGCACATCTGTTCCTCTGCCTTCCAAAACCTTAACTCTGCACTGAATTGGCATATCTGTGGGATCATATATGGGAAATCATATATGGGAATCATATATGATGATCCTGTGGGATCATCACTGGAAAGGTCATTCTCACACAGACTGTAATCTCAGATGTCTAAAACTTGACATGACTTGAACATGACACTGCAGGCAGTGGGCTGAAGAACTCCATCACATAAGGTACAGATCGTGACGAACAAGCCAAACAGTGGTGGGGCCCTGCTCTGTTGAAACACAAGTGTTTCCTGTTTCAGGGTGTACTGCAGTAAGCAACCACAAGAACAAAAGCTTTGCTACGTATGCACATAATTTTGTCCTTTTTTATGACTTACAGTGGAAGGAGTTGGTCAGAGACCTTCCTCTGCAACAGTTTTCTATCAGAAAATACCTATAAGGGGTGTGCTAGGAAGAGAGGGATACAGGATTGTGTTGGCACATGTATGCAGGGAGGTGCTGGGAGAGGAATTGCTCATCAAATACTCTCAAGACACAAATGAGCTTTCTAGCATGAGCAGGATAAAACTGTTATAGAGCTTATGTTGTGATTTAACGGGACCAAATGAGCTGTTGAGGTAATTTTACCAAAATCAAAATGACATTAAGTCAAAAGGAAGAACACTATCAAAACAAGTTAGAGCAAAATTGTAAGTGAAATGTACTGATGACTAAACACCCAGATAGGCATTACTGAATACACAGGAGGAAATGGGTGACTGCCCTCTGTCCATCTGATGATTTGGAATGTCGGACCAAGGTTAATTTCACAAGAATTTGGAGGGGACAGTAAGATAGTAAATGGAACCTAACTTCCAAGAGCTGCCTACTCTTAACTGAGAGCAATGTGACTGTTAAAGGTCAACTCAGGCAAAAGTTTACTTTCTGTAAAGGAGGAAATGTGCACAAGAAGATTTAGACCATGGTGTTCATTTACTCAGCAGATGGGTTTCCAAATGGAAGTTGCTTCTCAGCTATATGCTAACATAATGGTGTGGATGACTAGAATAGTTATATCCTTAACAGCGCAAGGAGGAAATCCATGCTTCTGCAATTGTGACAATGGTTGTGTTGACTAAAGATGTATTTGATCAGTATCAGATGGCACTAGTGAAAATGGCAAACTAAATTGCTATCTCCTTACTTATTAATACTTACTTATTTACACAGATGTCTAGTCTCTATGGCAGTTGGTGGTATGCAGCTTCACATAAAGTTTGTAGGGTTTTATACTTCAAATACTTCTCTTCAGAAAGAAACACTGACAGAGAAATCTCAGTGGTACCAGTCTGCACAGACCAGAGAAGTGTCAACTCCTGCACGGAACAAAGCTTGTCTCCCAAGAGGAGATTTCAGGCTGAATTGAGAAATGGCAAAGACTGCACAGAAAAGCCACACAGAAGGTTCAGATTTTGATGGATGTACTAGCTGACAAAATAAAGCAGGTCTCTGAAAAGCATGTGGAGGAAGCAGTGGTTTTGCTACGAAACTTCAAATAGATTGCTTGTGACTGACACACTGACACAGGAACTGAGTTCCTGGAATAAGAGGCAGCACAAACAGCACACAAAGATGTGCCATCCTCAACCATAAGGACATGGAGCTGCTGGAGCAAGTCCCAAGGAGACCATGAGGATGATCAGGGGCTGGAGCACCTCCTGTATGGAGACAGGCTGAGAACATTGGGGCTGTTCAGCCTGGAGAAGAGA
>WYDI02029465.1:0-11753 GCA_009867235.2 Psittacus erithacus | reverse complement strand
CTCACAGGGAAGAGCTTCTGCCTTAGATCTAACCTGAACTTCCCCTGTTTGTTTGAACCCATCACCCCTTGTCCTATCGCTACAGTCCCTGAGGAAGAGTCCTTCTCCAGCATTCTTGGAGCCCTCTTCAGACACTGAAAGCTGCTCCAAGGTCTCCACACAGCTTTTCTTTTATAAGACAATGGAATGCGAAAGAGGCACTAACCCACAGCAAGACTTGGGACGTAAACAGATCCTCTACAAAAGTCCTAGTAGCAAAACCAGCTAATGTGTGTAAACTGAGTTGGCAGCACATCACACTTGCACTGTTGTAGAAGGAGCCAAAGGTGTTCAAGCAGATAAAAACCGATTGATAAGTCCAGCTTGCCACTACAACGCATAGTTTGAGTAGCAACCAAGACTGAAAGCATCAACCTCTTCATCAATGTGCATCACATTCAGGTAATGCTCATACCCATTCCAGCCCTACTGTTTGGTAGGCACAGCCAGCAAGACTCTGGCATTGCCATGATCTTGGACAGTAAGGCTGAAAACCCTTTACACAGCCACTGCAGTCAGAGCACAGCAGGAAATGCATTTAGTGCTTTCAGCACTATAGAAAATAATTGTGACAAGAAGCGTTTGCCTTCCACAAAATCTAAGACTCATGATCAGCTATGGTTCTTCAAATCCCGTAGCTGAAAAACTGCAGCCAGGTTTCAAGATCTTTTCTTTTTCCTCCAGCTACCACCCCATGGGCAGTGCCAAGACTGTCACCCTGTTTCAGAACTTTTTTCTATCAGGCAGTGGCAGTTTTAATCAGACTGCAGGTTTTGGTCAAGACAAGGATCACAGGTTTAATGCTTAGTTTCCCAATTGTAAATTGGCTGTTCTCATCACGATGCAGTGCTTTGATTCCCAAGTAAGGCTGGCAGGTACCACAAGCCTGAAACAAAGGCAGTGCAGGCCATTTAGCAATGACGGCTCAAAACATCACCATCAAGCATGCTTGTTCAGGGGAGTTTTGCTAAGAATATTCCTTCTGAATCTTAACAAATGCAGCACATCACTGAAAAAAGCAACTTTTTATACTGTTATGCGCCAAACATTATAGGCATACACCCTAAATGTTACACACATGTGCTCCCTCAAAGGTCTTTCATGAGATATCATGTTCAAGCAGCTCTAGATGATGTAAGCCACAGAAACAACTTCACTTAAATGACTGAATTGCCTCATTTGTTCAACCCCTTACTATGTGGTGTGCATACTCTGTCCAATCCAGTATCATATTTAGTCTACAGTGCCTTTCTAGAAACATGTGGGACTAACAGTGGTTTCAGACAAACTTCTTGCTTTGTACTGAAGTTGTGGCTTTTGGTGATGACTATTTCACATCAAGACACTAAAATTGCTTCAACATTTCAGAATAAGGCTTCGAATCCTAATGTTACAAAAAAATAAATGAACATTTAGTTTTCAATATTAAAAGCAGTTTAGGGTCTTGAAAACACCTTGGGAAAAACTTGAAGAGTGTCAACCTGAACACCTATGAAAGAGCCAAGCTTTTGTAAAAGAAATTATACGTACTTCAAAAAAAAATGCTAGTAAAACAGACTCCTCTATTTTAACCATGTCCTATTTATGCCTATTTATGCATTATAATTCAATGGACACTCGCATGAGATTGTGCAGAAAGTAATCAAAGGAGGATTCATCAGATATTAGTGGTAGCATCCAGGAACACAACAGCTACAACCCACCACTCAAACCAACCCTTCAGAGTGGGCCATAGATTTATGATGCAGAGATTGGAAAAGATCGCAGGATATAGTCTTCCCATTGAGAATCCATAAACTGACAAGCCCTCTGCTTCTCAAGACTCAACAGATAAATACATAAATAGAGAAAACACAACTTGCTACAACAAGGGAAAGCATAATGGAATTTGTGAAGTGGAGAGTATCTGACTTCATGCCTTTGCCTGTCTATGTCTGAACAGTAATACAAGGACTGTTTTTCTTCCTCTATGAACCATCTTATCACCATGGATGGCAAAGGCAGAATAAACAATGGTTTGATGTCCAGAAGTGTAGAGGATTGCTAAAATCAAACAACACAAAAGGGGACTCAGGCTCTCAAGGAATATCCATCTGAAACTGCCAATCATCTTGTTTATGACCTTGCTTAAGTGTGTTTCAAGCAAAGCCATCAGTAGTTAAGTCTTTTGGACTACTTAAGAATTAAAAATGCAACCAAACAAAACAAACCAAACCCAACTCAAACTTTCAATTACTGCTTGCCTCTGCAATCCTGGGATGTGTCAGTCTGCAAGATATGCAGGCTTGCATCTACTGACTGTGATGCAGCTGACTGCACTCAGCATAACGATTCTAGAGATCATTACAGCACCATGGGCCAACAAAATGATATAGGCTGAGGTCTGGGATCAGGTCAAAATATACATGAAACTGAGGGTCTCCAGCACTCGCAGCATAGAGCATGAACCTCAGATGCTCCTAACTGTGCTAGAACACATACCCATAAACAGCTTTATTATGAAACCTCCATCATGGAAGGTAGTCTTCTTCAACCTCTGTATGCATGGAAGAAAAATACTTTCTGATCAGCACTCCACATGTGCTTTGCTGTATACAAAGCTAGACCTTTAAATACAAAGTATACGGAAACTAGTGCTTTACTCAGCTATTACCTCAGCAATAGTTTCCTCCTCATTAGTAGCCTGCAAATTTATCTCCCATTTTTTCATATTTCAGTAATAAAATTAGTTTGTAATAATTTGCCCTTTATGAAATTACAGGAGGTTTAGGTAAATACTAAGTTTCTATTAAAGTGGTAATTCAACAGTGATCTCTAACACACAGACTTCTGTGGGCATTTAGTGCCCTACTCTGCTCATCTGCTAATGAGAGTCACATCAATAGTTTTGTGAATGCTGCCATGCACATGGTATAAACATGCCATATGTGGTACAAGCATAAGTAGCTGCAGTTAGTCAGACTATATTTATCACTATAGAGACAAGAGGTGCTCAGTTATGACGTTATAACTGGAGTTGTGGCACCCTGTCACCAGTGAAACCTCTGCCAGAAAAGCCCCAGTAGCAGCAGCACCCAATGAAATGTTTGCTTGCCCAGTCTGATTCAAATAGCTTCACAAGGACAGTAAGCTTGGTAAGCAACAACAGGGAAAGGCCAAAACTACTTGAAGCATTTCTACCAGATCTGCAAAGGAACAAGGATGTCTCAGAATACAAATCCAAAAGGAAAAAGGCAGCTCTCGCCAGGGAAAAAACCCACAAAAGTACCAGATTTGATTTGTCAAGGACAAGGGCACATCCTGTGCCAGCAGGCTCAGCTCTGCTGCCCTGAAGCCATTCTGCTCCATTTACTGAAGCACACTGGTTTATATAAGCATGTACTAAATACAGAGAGGAAGCTTTCTACAGCTTGAACCTGAAAGACATTTTTGTATAATCACGCAAACAGGGCTAAAAGATGCAGATTTAAGAGCAAAAGCTGTAGCTGTAGAAAAGGGAAAGACAGACAATTCCTGAAAAAGCACAGCAAGAAAGCTGTACAGAACAGAGGTAAGGTATCACTCTTGGAAAAAAAGCAAACCTTGCAAGCCATTAGTATAAAAGACAAACCTTTTCTTCTGAGCTGCAATTTGTGCTGTAACTCAGATCAAAGATACTGCTAACTATCAGTGATAGCAACACTTACCTTACACCTATAAGTAGTGCTATCAGCATTGAACAAATAGGATCTGCTATCATTAGACCATAGTTCTGCATCAGTATAGCAGATATGATCACACCAATACTTCCCAGCGTGTCTGCAACAATGTGTAGAAATACGCCTGTAAGAGATTAATTGATATCATTACAACTTCGTATTCTTAAAGCCTAATGGAGCCTTTTAAAGCCAGGTTACAGAGAAGAGTTGCAAGAACTAGGTAACAATTTATGCTTACTAAACTCATGGTCAATTTTTGGTCAAGCACACAGAAAATGATGACAGGATTTCAACGCACTCATGGAACACAGAGCATGTGAAGAATTGACATAATTTTCTGTACTTAGCAGTAATAGGTATTTCAATACTCACCCATATTGCAGTAATGAAACTCTTATTCCCTGATGCCTACATACAAGTAGTACAGTACAAGATGGAAAGACTGTTAACAGAAACAGCTCTGTAAAGCTTTGAAAGATGCTTATGTTTCACTGACAGCATCTTGTAGGAGTTATTTGGCAAAGAAATCCAAGACAAAGGACTTTGAGAATTAACCAACACTGCAGACATGAACAACTTACTTTGCAGAAGAGCACACTATCTTAGAAGACAAAGAAACACGGACTTTGCAGATAACCAAAATTTAGCCTCTGGAGCTCTCTGCTGGCAACGCTGGGAACAGTCATTCAAAAACAGCTTTTGGAATACACAGCAAGCAGCCTGGTGATTGGGAAGATGCTGGGAGGGCACATGGCCATGAGAGCTGGCCCCAACGGACAGAAGGATATTGTTGTACATTTGGGTATGCCAAATAATTACTACCTACTGCATGACTCAGTTTTCTCCCCCAAATTTTGAGCATTTAAATTAATCAAAGTTCAAACCTGACATTTAAATTATCAGTAATTTATTTACACTAATACTCAGGAGATCACAGACTCCAATATTGCTTCAAGCAGTTTAGACTGAATTACCATCTTGTCCAAACAACCATGACAGCCTGATGAAATACAAGTTGTAAGCTCAGGCACCCTTTAACAATTATACCAATATGCATCTTCCAAATACATTCTATCTTAATATTGGTCTTCATTTCCCAGAGCACACAATGCAATTAGGCCCCTTCGGTTTCTGCATTAACCACTCTTTCCTAGAGTTTTATTATTTGATGTTTTCAGCATCAGTAACAGAAGCTGAATATCAGCTTTTGGGATCTCCCTTTTAAACTGATGTTTCAACTTCAGTGAACGTAGAAGGGGACTTCAAAAAATAGTTCCTCTAAGAAAAACAGCATTTTCCCAGAGGCACCCTCTAAACCAGATGTGACAGTCAGTCATAAGGAGGCAGACCATGATAAAACCACTATACTTTTTTCCAGCATACCTTGTAAAATCTGTTTGCTGGATCCAGCCATCCCTTCAAGAGAATTCTCACCTGTGAAGATTAATTACTGGTAGGTTAACATGCTACAGAAAGACTCTCGCTAATACTCTTGTTATGGTTTTCCCTTCTGAAATGTCTGGAACAGACAAACTGCTCGCAATTACCAATTTTTACTTCAGCTATTTGTTTTAAAGTCTTAAAACACATTATTAAAAAATTACCACTTTACACAATAGATTTTATGTATGCATAAAGATCAACATGTTTTTTAATGAAAACAAACTGAGAAATGAGACCTTTCTAGTATTTAGCAGTGTAAGATCCCCTCAAGAATACAAGCCATACACACAAGCAAGAGCAAGGTCAAATAAATTTGATCACCAGAAATATTTCACTTAAGCAAGCATTTACGCCTGATGTAAACCAAGAAGGATAAGACTCAGAAAAGGTAGAACTAAGTCAAAAAAATCCTCTCAACCAAGCAGATTAATGCCTCTGTGGAACATATCCATCTCTGGCAGTGATCAAGGCCAGGTTGGACAGAGCCTTGAGCAACATGGTCCAGTGTGAGGCATCTCTGCCCACAGCAGGGAGTTGGAACTGGATGATCATAAGGTCCTTTTCAACCCAAACCAGTCTGGGATTCTAGGTCAGAAATATATTTTAAGGAAAAATCTGTTAAAGGATAGTAAATGACTTCTAGTGAAAACATACCACAATTTATGTGAAAGTTGATCTGTGTTTCAAATTGCACAACTACCTTTGCTGTTCCACTGGGGTGGAGAACATGGGGAGAGCAAGGAACAGGCAGGAGGAAGGAGCTCATGCTTTCCAGCAAAACTCTGGGAGAACACTTGGAAAGCAAGCACCAATTTTCTACTAAGAATAGCAGAGAAAGGACAAGTAAATATTTTTATACTCTGTCATCTCCTGTCTGCAAGTTACCACACTATTCCCTGCTCTGAATGTGTCCATTTGGAGTCACATCAGATCCTAGTTTATGGCTTAGGCAGGAAGGATTGACATGGCTGCATTACAATAAGGCTTTCCTTTGCATTGTTTCAAGTAAGTGGTAACCACACTGTCTCTTCTCCCATAGTGAAGGCTACTGATCATATTCTGCATGGATGTCTCCTCACAGATTGTTTGCCTTTATAGAAAAGATTCAAGCATAGAAAAGATACCAAGTCTCTTTTTCATAACCAGCTTTAAAACCGATTACAACTACACAAGATGGGGAAAATCTTATATTTGAGATCTCAAATCAAATACAACATATAAGTTGAGTCAAGATGGCCTACGACATGAACTAAGTACTTACCATGGCAGCAATCCTGACCATGAGAGTGTCCATGGCCATGATCGTGAGTGTGCCCATGGCCGTGTTTATGTTCATGGCTGTGACCATGACCTCCGTGACTGTGTCCATGGCTGACACCACCATTAAATAGAGAATGGCTGTGCTCATGACCTATAAACAAACGGCACCATCAGAAAATACATTTAAATTGTTGAATCAAGAGATGCTTGCATTTGTTTCTAAGCAACTTAAAACCTATTCATCTTTTAGGTCACCTTAATGTACAGCTTCAAGTAAGTTCAGAAAATTAACACAAGCCATTTGACATCTAGATCTATGCTTGGCAACTGTATAAAAATAAACCTGATTTGAGAAGTCAAATGATTTTATACATTCCCACTTCTGAAATAAGTTGTGCTATGCTTTTAGTACAATTGTATAGACGTACATGTAATAGAAGCACATTAAAAATAGCTGTTTTAAGAAACCAGAAATTGGCTATCACTCAGACATTAGAAAAAAATAATAAAATCAAGCTAAATCACTGGTTAAAGACCAAAGCCTATTTTCTTCCACCAGTCTATATCGGTTTATGTGGTAAGCTGAAAGAGATACCAATTAGCTTTGCAGAAAGAAAAAACCTATTTACCAAATATATATATTTAGGCAAATACTGTATTTTGAATTTAAATGCAGAATTTAAGTTGAGAAGCATCTGAAGCTGAATCAGCCCACGCTTAAGATTTGGTTCAGACACTGCTTTATAAATTTTCCAGTCAAAACCTGCTTAACTCCAGCTTAATTTTGTTCAAATGACACTCAGCAAATCTGTCCCGGTAAGGCACAGAAGAGTGCATGTTCCAGAAAGTACATTCTGGAGTTCTAGGTCTTCCAGTTAATGGATATTAACATGGGAAGAGGCAGTGACATACCAGGGCTAGTGATAAAACATAAGCCAATACTGCAACAAGTCACATATCCATTTGCCAAGGACTGCCACTAAAATGACACTACAATTCAGTCCTGGGATTCTCAGAGTACCACGGAAGGAAACAGTACTGAAAATTATAGACATCCTACCAGAGCCATGTGAATGCCCATGACCTCCATGTTGAAAAACAAATATTCCTATAAGATTTACAATGAATCCTAGTATAGAAACAGGAAGAAGTCTCTCATGATGCACATCAGGAGGCTCGAGTGCTCTCTAAAAAAAACAAAACAAAAACCTAAACACCAAAAAAAAAAAAAAAAAAAAAGGCGAAAAAAACCCCCAAGAAAACCAACCAACAAACCCAGAAGCAAATGTAGTTTTACAATCTCTTTGTATCATTAAAAAGACACTGAAAAGCCTAGAAATCACTCAGGACTTCCTATTTTTGGGAAGGTACGTGGACAATTCTCACTGTCTGAAGCTGAAGTTGTTTATTATTAAAGCTGTGAAAGTATAGCAGAATATTCTGACAGTCTAGCTAACTTTTATAACAAGATTTCAATATGCTGCAGGATGTGACTCAACACCATATGAACACATTCAAGTGTTGTACGATGTGGACTGATCAAGTCATCCAAAAACTTCCAAGAGCCTAGAATGCCATTTCTTCCTTTCTGCTAAGAAAGATGAGAGGATGAGAGGAATGAAATGAAGACTGAGAACAAAATGCACCATTTCTTAAAACTTCTAAAATCTAGATTGATTTCTTTTTCCTTTTTAAATTCTTTTTTACCCTACTTTCTTTGGAAGTTTTTCTTCAGTGAGACATTATAGGCCTAACACAATTTGCATCTTGAAGCTAAGTGTTGAAGAGTGTAAATTACTACTGATGGGGGAGAGAAACATTCACCATATGTCCTCAGGTATGAAAGGTACAGGGAATAGCAAGACAATGAAAGTTGCAGCAGATGTAACATTTTAAAGCAACAGAGAGAAAAGGAGTCACCATCACAAGCAAAGCTAATACTTAGCATGGGAGCTAAGACCAGGAGAAAACCAATGATGTTTCAACATTAAGCTAGACCCTTCCAGTAGCAGTTTTGTTGTATTTCTAGCAACTTTTGTTGCTGTTTCTAGATTTGGAGTGAAGTTTTCATGGTTTTAGTAATTTCAATCCAGTTTGTACCAATTTTGAAATATTTACAGGCTTATTTATGTACAGGATATGTTCCTGAGAACTCTTCCCAGTTCTCAAGTAAAAAGAAAACCACTAGAATGTATTCTGAACTAGAAGTTTAAACAAACTTAAGAGTGCATCTCCCATTAAAAAGTAAAAGCTTTAATATAAACTGATCAGAATCAGTTTTACTCTTAATCCTACCTCATTTCAGTGCAGACATGCTTGATGTCTACATTTAAATCTTGAAATTATCACCTGAATCATTTTGTAAAAAAAAAAAAAATAAAAAAAATCAAGTGCCCTTGCAAATGTTAAAGCTATTACTACTTGCCAGTTATATCAGACCAAGATATGGCAGATAATCCTTTTTCTTTGATAAGTCAGACCAACTTCTTCACAGGATGTGGCTTATGACTAATGGCTCTCCTCTGAATAACTAGCATTTATCTTTCTTTATTGGCCTTATTTGTCCATTAACAATGAGAAATAGAGACCTTTCTATGACATGCTTAACTGCCTGAAAAAGTATAGGGTAAATCTCACAGAACCTTTACACAGAGTCAAAATACACTATTTAAGAAGCTAGTACTGATATGCTGAAAAAGCTGGTTTCTGTGTCACAAACCAGCAATTTTAGATGGCCTTATTCTCTGTTCAAATCCCAGAATTTTTTAACCAATAAGAACACAGTTTATTTTTTTTCAATTTGATTTCACTGGTTTTATCCCCAGTATGTTCTACGAATAGCAATGTGACCATTGACAGTGCAAAGAACTCCATAACATACCTCAACACCTTCAGAAAAAATGAAGAATGCTGTAAAGATGAGGAATAAACCATTTACAAAACCAGCAAGTACTTCTGCTCGAACATACCTGCAAGAAACAAAAAAACAAGAGCAGATATTAACACCTCCATTATAATGCTAAAAATTAGAAGTGGAACTTATGAGACTTGGAGTACAATCTTCTAGTTCTCAGTTGTATTACACAGGGATTTGCTAAATGGAAGATGCAGTAAATGAACTACAGTAAGCACATACAGTAAGAAATTCACTATGTTGTATTATGACAGAAACTACCTGATCCAGATCAGCCGTTACCTGATCTAGATGAAAGCAAGCTTTCAATATGTCAAAATCTTCCCATTTAAGATGCTCTCTACTGGAAATTATAGTATAAATGTATATTTGGAAGCCACAAAGTAAGATAATCATGTGAGATGTAACTGAAGTCTGCTGATGTAAAGTTCTTCAAACAGCCATACGCTAATGTGCCCCTCTCTAGCAGGGGGATTTTTAGTACAAGTAGAAATTAACTATTTCAGATACTAAAGTTTTCCAATACAAAGCAGTCAGGTTAGGATAACATGTAAACCCAGTGTAGCAAACATCAGACTTAAAACTGTGGCTGCTCTCTAAAAAATTGAACACCAGCTGTTTAAATGCAAAGCAATAATTAACACAGAACTTGCTTTCACTACAGTTAGTTCACAGTACAATCAATTCTTCCTAAATTGATTTCTAGGCACACTGGAGTTTCCACCTTAATAAAACAGTGCTTTAAGTTTCAGACTACACAATGCTTAGGCAACACAGCGGAAGCTACATGCTGACATTCAGGTCAGTAATGCTATAGGGAATGCAGCAACCCCTGTTACAGCTCATTGCTGTTAATTAATCATATCACCAATTTAATAACATTGTATCACCAGTATTGTTTCATAGGACACAACTGCAATGTGCAATGGAAGCAAGTGCCCCTGGAACAGAATCAGGCAGAGCAGCTATATCCATGAGGGTAGTATGGGATGAGGGAGTTACTAACTTACCAGTTGACATAAGTCACCTTAAAAACCCACACTGAACATTTTTCTCAACGTTCTGTGAAAAGAGGTTTTGTTCATAAGAGTGAAAAATTTCTACTAGGCATTTAGTGAAGTAGGTAAAGGTAACAGCCTGAAGTTTCTTACCCATAGGAGAAAGCATCGTTTGACCTCCACTTTGAAATAACTGAAGCTGCTAATCCAGCCAATAGAGCAGTACAGTCAAAAAACATATGAAAAGAATCTGATATTAGACCTAAACTGGAAAGGAAAAAAAAGAAAAACAAACAGCGAAAAGTTAAATTCCATATGTTACATGTTTAGTATGAAAAACCAGCATTTAACCTTTTCTATACTAGCAGAACACACTATGTGTCTAACCGTCAGGCAAGGTTTTGCTAGCACAGAGGAGAAAGCCATACTAGATGACCAATACAAACATGGTGACAATTGATTTTGTCAGCTTTGGAAAGGCACTTTGGAAGAGTGCTTGGCAAAAAGTCTTCCTAGCATATGATTCTGATGGTAGCAGAGGGTGGTTTCCATAACACAGATCATAGACCTTGGAGTAGATGCACCCACAGCCGCACCCCTCACCAACATAATTATAGTGGCAGGTATTTGTTCTTCCATTTCAATTTATAGTTTGACCATATGAGCAAAACTGGCTAGAAGAGTATACACACAAGCTGCATTTAAATACTGACCCCACAAAAGTGCATTTTGCAGCCAGTTACAAAAGCAAATTAGTTTAAAGATACTGCTTTTCTATCATACACAACGTATATATCAGTTAACTTGCACAGTAACACTAAAACTGTTCAGCGGAAGACTACCAATGCCACCAGTGACGGCACTAAGCGTTTACAAAAGCAATATTCTCAAACCTATTTTCAAACTTGATACTTTGGAAGAGTTTTCACACACAGGGGAAATCGACCAAAAATTTCTTGGATACCTGTTACTGAAACAAACTCCCACACTAGCTCTGAACCAGAAATCACACAGCAAGTTATGATGGCACTGTGCTCACAATTGCAGATCCCACAAAGGGAAGACTTCCCAGAGGTGCAGTGCCAACACAGCTGTACCGCTTTCACGAGCTAAGCTAACATGCCCAAGTAACCAGGGGCACATACATTTATCAACAGAGGTCACTAGAGACTGCAACACAATTAACCACATGGCATAAACATGTACAGTTCTGAGTGATTCAACTGCACAGATGACAGGAAGATCTGAGGGGTTTTTTTGTTTTAGTTCTAGAATCCAAGACTGGTTTGGGCTGGAAAGGGCCTTAAGATCCTCCAGTTCCAACCCCCTGCCACGGGCAGGGACACCTCACACTAGAGCAGCTTGCTCCAAGCCCTTGTGTCCAGCCTGGCCTTGAACACT
>WYDI02029464.1:0-35698 GCA_009867235.2 Psittacus erithacus | reverse complement strand
CAGCAGCAGTGGTTTGTGTTATACCTTAGTTATTGGACTGTTCTTATCTCAACCCGTGGGAGTTACATTCTTTCGATACTCCTTCCCATTCCACCGGGAGTTGGGGGGAGGAAGGGGGAGAGTGAGAGAGCAGCTGTGAGGCTGAGTTGCGGACTGAGCTTAAACCACGACAGAGTTTCTGTTTACAAATCCAACTCCTGCAAAAGCAAGTACTAGGTTTACTCCCAGGCATGAGAGATGCAGTAGCAGGCCCTGCAAGAGCACTCCCCAAAACCCTGACCGTCCTGAGATGGGTCATCATCTCATGTATGACCTCCACGACAGGGACTACAGCAGGGCTGGGGACATTCAACATACGCACCTACAAACACACCCCTTCACACGGCTTGTCTGATGCTTGGGAGAGGCCAAAGAGCAGCCAGAGTGCTATATTGCCATCAGGAAGGCACATTATCTGTGATGGACTACCAGGAATCAAGATGCAGCTGCAGAAGGTCGGATGGGAAACACCAGGGCCTGTAGGAAAGCCTGTAGGCTTTCTCCCCTCAGAAAATCCACCCTTATTCCTAAATTACTCCTTCTGCCGGGGATGACAGTGGCCTGCAGCTTCCAGTTAAACAGGTGTTATAGGTGACAGATACCAATAAGCAAGCCCTGCGTTGTGAGCTGTGGGAGCACAGGACCTTTCGAGGGGAGGTGATAAACCTGCCGAAAGGTGGCACAATGTGCAGTGGCTGCACTGTTGGCTGGCTGCTCCAATTAAATTTTAATAGAACTCTTAAAAATAATTTCAGCGTAAACCACAATGTATGTGAGGGAGCCTAAATTAATAAAAAACTATCTTTCAAGAATGAAGAATAAATGTAATCTGAGATCAATATTTATGAAGCTGTGATTAATTGACTGATGACCAAATGATTACAAACTTCTGTCTGAGGCAGCTACTCAAACGTATTAGCTTTGACAAAAAAAAAATTTAAAAAAAATACAAACTGGGTCAATGAAAAAATGCATTCCTAATCAATTTTTAATAGCACTTAAGATTTTATGATTTTTTAAACTTTCCTTTTAATAATTAATCAGAAAAATGAATCTAATTTAAACAAGGTGGCGTAAGGTGTTCTGTATCTGTTTGACGGTGTTCTTAATGACAAAATTCAATTAGGGCTGACTTTTCATTATAAATCTCTGGTTTTAAGGTACGCCCTGATTGGCTGGTAAACATTTGAGGCTGGGAGAATAACGGAGGTGAACTGCACTGCTCAGCACAATCTGCTTGTTAAGATTTTACACTGTTCATCCCAGCCTCCCCTTGGTTCCAACAAAAAAAAAAAAAAGAAGGAAAAAAAAGTCCATGATGTCTGCAATCCCTGTAACTTTTTCACACTTTAGCATGTAGCAGCACTTTGGATTGTTCCTTGCTACATCTCAGAGGACAGATCCTCAGCTGGTGACAGGCACCATAAGGTGTACCAAAAATGCGTCATAATTACAGCTTAAATCAAGGCCTGTTGCACCCATGTGTATATTTTGTCAGTAACATGCTCCATGGTTCAAACTCTGGTATAAAGAACATTAGAGGTTAAACAGCAGCCAAAACTTGCAGAATAATGGCCCAGACTGAAAGATGTTGTCCACAATGCTAGACAGAATCACCATTCTCCTGAAGTCAGTTAAATTTTGGAACATGGGAGGTTTAGAGAGAGATCTTCTATGCATAAAAACTAGCTAAAATGGACACACACCCCCTGCCCCTCCTTTCTGTTACATTGTTTGTTTCACAAAAGCTCTCTATATACTAGCAAATAAGCACAGAATACAAAGCACAGCCTGTTTATCCATACCTCTTCATGGTCAGGACACCACCTGGTACATCTGTGACTCATTGCAACCAGTCTTTCCTCAGTCTCTTGCAAAGCTTAGATGCTTAGGCTGAGACAATAACAATATGGGTGGGTTAGAATGTGCCTGCACAGCATAATACTTCTGAAGCTTCTTCCTGCCCACAGATGTTGTTCCCTAGTATAATTCCAGTTGTTTGGATAAAATATTCATTTGAAAAAGGGTCTGGCATGAAATCAATCTCTTGCATGTCCCTCAAAAAGAAAAAGTGGTGTAGCCTAACGTCCTAGGTATGCAAGCTGTGCTGACTTCAGATGCAACCCAGCATTTCTGCTTCCGTGTTTGGCTCCTTGCTGACACATAGCAAGAAAACCTGACAGTATCAGAAAGGCAAAATCAAAAAAATTTTTAAAAGGCCATAAAAAACTGGGGTTTTTCTCACTGAACTTTGGGCAAGTAAAAGTAAGATGTCTAGGTCTGAGGTAGTCACTTTGAATTCCCTTGTGGACCATTGAGCCTGACAGCAGATATATTCTACTTTAGAGGGAGATAAAGTTATAGCAGTTTAACTCAAATGGGAAACTGTCTCTAAAAGTGACTTGTCGTCATTTACTATTTTGTGTGAAGACTAACTGCACCAAGCTCACCCAAGACTGTCACTCTCAAACATTTAATAGCCAAGGCTATGTTCTTCTCTGCCCCCAGTTCACCTATCCTTCAGCCAGAGATTTACCTTCTGCCCTCCAGCATTCATTTTATCTCATTTCTGGTGGCACAATATTTTTTCCACTGCCAAAAGCCAAATCACTGTTTTAAAGAGAGAGATGAAATTCACCTTTCTTTCAAAATGAAAGTCACATGGGAAATCCCAAAGAGCAAGTAGCAAGAGTAGCCTATAAGATGCTCAGGCAGTATAGACAGAGGGTACCTGGGAATTATGTATTTTCACTGAATGGCCTCTAAAGGGCATCAAGAAGAAGGGATTAGGCAGCCAGTGGATTCCTGAGCTGGCAGCTCACAACAGGAGCCAGCAAGGCCATCACACTGCAGGGCTCATCAACAGTAAAATCCTCAGCATGGGGGACCTGTTTTCACCCTTCCTGAAAGCAGCATGTTTTAAGACCATGGGTTTGAAGTTAGTCACCCAGAATCCCACACTTCTTTACTCTCAGTTTTAAGCAACTTTCACTCTGTATTCTCTCTGTATTAAATCATGTAAAATCACCTGGGAATCCTTCTTAAAGCTAAAGATCCAGCCTTGTTTCTCAAAGAAGAAACTCTTCAAAGGCAAACCACAACAGACTCCACTGTTGCCAAAGTGGATGCTGGCACTGGCACTGCCTAGCAGCTTCCACTCATTTCTACCTCAGCAGAATAAGAAAAGGAAAAACAAAACAAAATAGTGATATATATCTATTTGTGCAGGTGTAAAAAATTACTTTTAAGTCAGGTTTTAATGGCACAAAACCACACATCCTAACATACCCAAACCGTTAGAAACAATACAACTGCATTAGCTACTTATCGCTCATCAGCTGGGCTAATTAGCCAAGAAGACATGGATTTCACTGTTCACACCCTCACCTGCTCCTTGCTTTTTCTGCACAAGGTACTGCTGTGAAATGTGCACAGATCCAAAATAAAGGCAACTTATGTGCTTTAAGCCAAAAATACAGTAACTTTATTCAGCTCTATGAATCAAACAATGTAAATCTCACATGAAAAAACTTAATTCGCTCAGTTTAGTACTCCTACCAGCTTATGTCGTCTTACAACAGTTCCTGTCAATATTTCATCAAAGAACTGTTTATTTTTATGATCAATAATATTTTATATTTTCACTATTAATCATCTCAAGGTTTCTTGGATTTCAAGAACAGGTAGTGAAGTGGCTGAAGCGTTTCACAAATAAACCCCTAGTCCTAGGAGTTCATTGATGGTTAGGTTCTCAACTTCTAACCCATACTTTTAACCATCCTTTCTCTGTACATTTACTAACAGCAGTGGCCAGACACCATCTCCAGCCTGCTGTTTGGTCCTTATTTCCCAATGCCTCTGCAGAGGCATGCCAGGCATTCCAGGAAGAATTTTATGTTTCATCCTGGCTCCAGCCCTCCTGCAGAAGCAGCCTCCATCCTACAGAGACTACTGTGTTAGATAGCTTGGACCTTTTAAACATCTGTTACCTTCTGCAGTCACATTTTATTTCTCAGCTCCCCTTAGCTGCAGCGGACTGTGATCCCTCCAGCTCCTTTCCCCTCACGCTCTGCAGTCTCACTCTCTCTCTCTTCCCCTTCTCAGCACTATGGAATTAAACATTTTCCATGCCTGAAGAGTTAGTAACATCATCCCATAAATTTCAACTAAACCTCAGGCACTACTAGATCGCAAATAATATTTGAAGTATTTGTTCACTGACTTAGGCATCCAACTTCAACAGAAATCTGCTAAACAAATAAGTTTAACCACCTTACACAGAAAACATATTCCTTTTAGCAGCTTATTCAGAAAAAGAAGCTCCTTTATAAGCTATTTTTGGTTGTGAGAAAATATATTCATCCCAACAGAGCTTGTTCTCTAACAGGTCACTTTCCAGTTATATACACTTTTTTGAAGCAGTGGAAGTCATGCCTTTGAAAGGGTTCCAGCTTTATCCCAGATTCATTTAAAAGAGTTTCACATGTCAACTGTTAGATGCATTTTCTTGCTTTTGATTTCTCTTTCATGCTTTTACCCTTTATGCTCTTTGTATTGTCTATTCACATTTTCTCAATAAAAATCAATATAAAGCTAAGAAATATAAATAACACGGATTCGCTGCATTCCTGCGCAGTTCGCTGGCTGCACGATAAGCTCGCTCAACGAATTTCAGGCTCCAGTGGTTTTCTTTAAAGCTCAAAACCCAATAATCTTATATCTCTTATGTGAAAATTCTCTAAGCACCCTCCTACCTAAGAAGCAAGTTGATCATGTCAGGACTAAAAGCATCTCCTGGCACTGCATGTCCACTCACTCCAGCTTGTGATAATTAACAGCATGTCCATTGTGTTGCTAACTGGTTCTTTTTTTTATTTGACATTAAATCATTTATTCTGAAGCTTACTAAAAAGCATCATGTTTTAACATGTGAATACTCCATCCTTATCAAGTGCACCTTACTAAAACCTGTCCTTTCCCACATAAGGATATGTTACCATTGAAGCCACCAGGCCTTGTCTATGCTGGAATGTCACCATGGATTAGTTTGCTCGCTTTATTTGCAGAGACTTACCTATATCAAATTTAAATGCACTCGTGCAACTCTGCTGTGTCGGCCTAAGACACTTTCCCTGTTAATCATTGCGTCCACAACTTTATGCTTGTTTGAATTAGCTGCTCAGCATTCTGAGCATTTATCATGCAGCGCAATGTTAAATCACTCAGGTCTGTAATTTTCAGCATGCTGTGGCACGTTTACGAGAAACTACAGGAATCCTGGGACTGAGGTCAAGCAAGCAGGTTCCTGGGAGCCTCCCATCTCACCAGCACCGCTTCCCAGCTGCTCTCTGGCAGCCCCGTAAACCGCAGCACCAAGGCTCCACGATTTGGAGAGTTGCTGGTGCAAGCCGGGCACCAGGCACACGCTTTCATCTGTGGCTTTGACCCCTCAGTTTCCATGCATCAGGACAAGATCTCCCATCAGGCATTATTAGGCAACTGCCCCCACAAATGGCACTCAAAGGGTTTGGGGGCTTATCACAGTCCTCTTTCCCTTGTCATCCTCAAAGCTACAGCCACATAGGCTGTGAACATCCCACCTGATCCAATAGGCAATACTTTGAGCCAGAAGCGGGGGGTTTTGCCTGCACAGCGGGAGGACAGCATGTGAGCCAAGGGGCAATGCTAGGCACCAGACCGCTACTGGGTACCTGCTGCTGCAGCTTGATGGACTCGAGGCAGTGGGCACGGGGGGCACGAGTTTTCTCTGGAACACGTTCCCTTTTGTTGTATCGTATTCTGGAGTACAACACAAAAAAGTGACACGGGGAATAGCACAGAGGAAGGCTCAGAAGAATTAACAGGACTAAACCGGCTGCTTTATTTAATTCAGCGCAGCAAAACCTGAACAAGGGATAGGTTTATAAGGGGAAACGAAAGTCCCTATAACCGCGTCAGCCTCCTCCTGCAACGGCACCGTGTTTCCCCTCAGGAAGGCCGTGCGGAAGCCAGAACTTCCGCGGGACCCCCAGGCCGCCTGGCCTTACCCATGGCCGAGCCTCCGGCAGCGCCCGCCGGCAGAGCCGTGAGGGTGCCATGGCTCCCGCCCGCCCTCCAGGGGGGCGCTGCAAAAGCGCGCACTGCCCTCCCTGTGGCGGGAGGCGGCTTGGCCTCGCCGGCTTGCCGTAGCGGGGTTGGCGGGGGGCCGCTGCCGGTGCTGCTACCGCCGCCGCCTGCGATACTTCCGTGCTGGCGGGGTCGGGCTGCCGCGATGGCACAGCACGGGCCGAGTGTCACGCTGTCCCTCACGCTGCCCATCACCTGCCACATCTGCCTAGGGAAGGTAACGGCAGCGCCGCTGCCCTTTCCCCTCAGCCCCCGCCTCCGAGCAGCCCGTTGGTGGGTAAGGGTGGGGGGGGGGCGGACGTACGGCTGGCGGCTGCTCGGGGCGCCCCTCCGTGGGGCGCACAGCCCTGACCGCACTGGGTTTATCTCTTTTGAGAGCCTGCGGCTCCGTGCTGGGAAGAGTTGGGGTGTGGAGTCCCTTCTTCACGGACGGGTCTTCTCGGGTGGTGAGGGTCCTAGCCTCGGGAAGAACGGAATCCCGCCTACCGGGGCGGGAGCCTGTTCCTGGCTGCGGGCGAGGTTTATTGCCAGCGTTGGGATAGTTGGAAGGGCTTCCCCCGTCTCCTAGCGGCTGTTAGAAGGGGCTGGGGGCCCCGGAGCCCCGTCCGCGCTGAAACGTGGGTGCGTGGCTCCAGAGTGGAGGTTTTGGGCTTGTTTCTTTTCAGTTCCGGTATCAGCAGGATAATCTCTTAAAATGCTAGGTGGGTTTGTATTTAAGCGTGGGGCCGTGTGGTAGAAGACAAGTGGAACAAAGAGGAGATGTGTGACCAAGGGATTTAAAAAGTATTGAACAAAACTGCAAGAATCTGGAGAAAAAGTTTCCGTTTCCTCTTTCTGACCCTTTCTCGGCCACTTTCTCTTTCCCTTGGGAAGTGAAGGGTCCTTATTAGTCTTTTAGTCCCTAAAAGCCCCAGGGCTAATTTCATAGCTGTCACGAATTGCTTCTCAAATTCTTTGCTCATTCCCCAGTACTTGGGGTTTTTGTTCTTTTTTTTCCTTGTTTCCTTGCTCTCCAGGACAAAATAAACCTCTTAATCCACAACAATGATTACAAGGGAAGAAATAGCCTTTTATGTTTGTACTCTGGCGTTTACTGTCCAGTTAGTTTCTACCTCACGTGGCCTTTACTCCCACACCTTTTCTGCTGGAGATAACAAAAGAATGGACACATTTGCTGTAGAAAGTATGTGTAGTGCTGGTAGTGAAAGGCATTGGCATCTCCTTTTTCTCAACTATCTTAACTCTGAGAAAGAGTTACCATATTTAGTCATTTTGTGGCTTTTCTGTGGAAGCCGAGCAAGACTTCCTGGCTGTGGTCCTGTTACCTCTCCTATTTATCTGTTTAATGAAAAAGGGAGGAGAACACAAATTTACTGTATCAAGAGTGGATACTCTTGGAAAAAAAAGAGAGCAAAATCATACTGACAATGCATTTGCTATTTGAATCTGATCCTAGTAACTTTCTGATCTAAACACTTGGTAGATTCCTTAGCTATTCACTCATATTTGGCTATAAAGCCACTGGGTTATTTCAAGCCACTGTTTCACACTTCCACTATCTTCTGGAGTTGGCCAGGAATAGATGTTCCTGACTTTGTACTGGAAGAGATTTCTATGCTCTACTCACTTGGCATCTTGTACTAAGGTAACATATTAACATTATGTAAGTGAATCGGCGGGTGATATCTTTGATAAAGTATTTGAGTACTTTCCTTTTTAGATGGATTAAGTTGTTTAAATTTCGCGAAATTTGACAGCTCTGGCTGTCGGGATTTTTTTAATACGTATCTTTGTCTCTAGTTTGGAACTTCACTGAAAAACTTTATCAGAGAAAGCTCTTCTCAAGAGTAAGGTTCAAGGGAAAAAAAAATTATTTTTTATTTAAAAAATTAAGGGAAAAATCTTGCTCGTTCTGCCCTGTCTTGTAGGAGGCAGCAGAAACTGTTGTGAAGGGTTGACAGGTTCTAATATTTGTGTGGTTTGTAGCAGAGGCTTCAAATTGAGTAGGAGGCCCACCTTAGGGTCATAGAATCATAGAATATTTAGGGTTGGAAAGGTTGGGCAGGGATACCTTACACTAGACCGTGTTGCCCAAGACTGCAGCCAACCTGGCTTTGAACACTGCCAGGGTTGGAGCATTTACCACTTCCTTGGGCAGCCTGTTCTGGTGCCTCACCACCCTCACAGTAAAGAACTTCTTCCTTATATCTAGCCTGAACTTTCCCTGTTTAAGTTTAAAACCCATTCTCTCTTGTCCTATTGCTACAGTCCCTGATGAAGAGGCAAAAATGTACTTCTTGCTATCTTTGCAAAATTTGCAAAGAACTGACTGCAAAATAGGAACTATTCATTATTCTTAATGGTAAGGAAATAAAAAGAGAGATTGAAGAGAAACTGAATCAATAATGACAACCACTCGTTGTTTTTAATGAAGCAGAAATCGGGGGGGGGGCGAAGAGGTGGAGTATTAGCCCATTTTGTTAGTGTGAGCAGTGTTGTGAGGTATATTGTCAAAATATGCAAATTACCATTTATAATCAGAGTTAATTGGATAAATTTCATGTTTCTTACCTGAATATTCTTTTAACACAGTCTGTGTTTATAATATCTGTATTCATAATTAGCAATCAGATCAGAAGCCACCTGCATCAGGCTTGTTAGGTTCACTCATCTTAGGATGGCTGAAGGTCTCTCTTGTTGGTTTTGGTGTTGACAGTTTGCTTGGGCTTCAGCACACAATTTTGTGTGTGTTGAAACCCCCTAGGACGTCTGCAGATGCATTCACTGATACTAGTATGCCAGCTTGAACATGCACCTACTCCTCCATTAATGTTGCTTGAAGGCCCAGAAATGCCATCAAAGCAACATAGGTGTGTATAGGATTTGATTTTTATCTGCGTAGGAATTGACTGGTGAAGGGGGGGAATTAGGAAATAGCTCAGAACCAGCTAGCTGATCAAGCCTTCTCAAGTAAGCCATAGTCTTTCTAAACATTATGGTTGATAAAGGAACTCAAACTGTGCTGTAATTCAAGTGAAATGCTTTTTTAGTAATGAGTATGTCCTGATCCTTCAGCCCCGGGGCTTGTCACAGTCGGTGGCTCAGGGACTGAGTGAAGGGCAGCAGCACCCCCAGCCATTGTGTGACATTTCAATAGCAGCTTCTGCTGTTGTGCGATTTGCTTTGTGTGGGTCCTGAGACAACAAAAGTATAAAACTCAGCCCTGAAATGAAACTTGTAAAGGTGTGTAAATCAGAAGCACTGTACCCTAGAGAATAATAAATGTGACTTACTGTTTTGCTAGAGATATGGAGTAATCATTCACTTGCAGGAAGTGTGCTTCCGTGTCCGTTTTGGGGTAACTGAGGGTCTCTTGCTCCCCAGAGGGGAGACCTGCACTCCTGAAATGTCTTTTCCTGTTTGGATTATTTTACATTATTCTGCTCTGTGTCTTGTCATCGCCATCCATATAACTATTCTTGGGCTGCTTCTGAGTCAGAAGGAAGTTTAGCTATAGAAAAAGTTGGGGCTTTTTTTTCCTCTAGCTGCTGGTGGGAAAGCTAGAGAATGCTCTTTTCTGGCAAAGAAAAGCAGTAAATAGCAAGATTTTATATATGTAATTGAAATTGTAATACTTCAGCTTTCTCAAAGCATTGGTGTGCTAATGCTTGCATTAATCACAAAAAAAAAAAAAAGCCTCCTTAATTAGAGGTGAAAATTGTGTAGACGCTTGGAGAAATTGCTTAGTCTCTCTAT
This sequence comes from Psittacus erithacus, assembly GCA_009867235.2. Classification (NCBI taxonomy): domain Eukaryota; kingdom Metazoa; phylum Chordata; class Aves; order Psittaciformes; family Psittacidae; genus Psittacus; species Psittacus erithacus. Next base: position 25,777 of record WYDI02029464.1, on the reverse strand, counting down.
TCACACCTTCGGTAACTTGAGTTTCTGTTTGTGTATAGATAAATCCTTTGGCTCCCAGGACTGTTATATGGGAGGTTTTAAAAACACTGTGAATCATGTAATGAGACAAAGGCATAAATAGTAAATTGGAGGACAGGCTGGTAGATATGGGCCTTGATTCAGATACATGTATATTTCAGTGGTAAAATGGTTGGGTTTTAACTTGTGCAACCCTGACGGTATGGGTATGACTACTACAGGACACGTCTAATCTGTTTTCCCAAGTGGTTACTGGCTATCCTTTCCAGTTGCTTGCTTCTTCCTGCCAACATTTTATTTTTCTTTTTTAGTTTGACTGCAGTACTAACAAAATGAAAGAGGAAGATCTTGGATATGATGAGGACTTCTTTTAAAGTTGAAAGGATTCTCTTGAACTTGGGCTTTAAGTGCAAGACAGTAGACTCTGAAGTAATAAATACTGATACTTGTGTGTCTCAAAACACATTTCTTAGACACATTTCTTAGGGGTGGAGGAAAACCAAATAATTATTTCTAAGACCCTGAACATAGATACTAATGTTAAGTCTGAAGAGATTTGAGAGTGCATATTACAGTAAGCTGTAACAGAAGCTGCAGCAAAGCATGGATAGAGAGGAAAGTTGTTTTATCTCTGTATCATATTTAGTTCCTGTATGCATAGTTACTTTCAAACAGGGCTTATAGTTAAATGACAAGAGAGAATAATGCATTGTCATTAATATTTTCTAGAAGTTTGTTTACCCTTCTGTTTTGGAAGGGAAGGGGAGGGAAAGCTTCTTGAAAGGTTCTGTGTCTGTTTGGAATATTTAATCCTTCAGTTAGCTGCCCTGTTCTCGGGTAATGACTTATTTAGTAGCAATGCATATCTAGCAGGAGGCTTGAATTAGTGATCACAGGTTCATGTTTCTGCTCTGTGGTTTTGGCCCTTACCCTCTTTAAAGCTGATTTCCATGAAGCTGATTATATGCAGGCTAATCTGTAACACTATCTGTTTCAATGACACCTCTTCCAAGGCAAAGCGCTGGTTGTTGCCAGGAGCCATCCCTCTTTGCCTCACTTTTGGAAATTGGTTAATGGATGCCTTTTGGTCTCCTTCAACCTGGGAGGCAAATGCATTTCACTAGAGTGATTGACTGCATTTCCTGGAGGTTGTGAAGGGAAGGAAGGGTGCCTGCCATACTGTGTATTACTGAGCTCTTGGAATCAAAACTTTAGTTTTGCAAAAACTGTTATACCTTTGGTGCCTTCAGTAGTAGGGAAGTTTGGTGTTGTGAGTCAGGAGGTCACAACTAGCTAGCCCTGTGAAACAAGTGTCTTTTTCCTGCAGGACCGGACTTTCACTATGTGATGGAGTAGTATATTTTCATATTCTGTTACCTGAAAGAGTTTTCAAGTATTCATAGTGTCTTTCTGTTTGTTTTCATTTTTTCCCCCTTAATACTAAAAGGTACGTCACCCAGTCATCTGTGTCAACAGCCATGTATTCTGTTCTATTTGTATTGAAGTGTGGCTGAAGAACAATAATCAGTGCCCAGCTTGCAGGATTCCCATCACGCCTGAAAATCCTTGCAAGGAAATCATAGGTAAGGAAGACTCTAGGCTTTGAAATAACTTTCTGGTATTTATTGCCAGAGGAGATTCTTTTGAGCCCAAAGATATTTGGGTATTTTTTTCCTCTGTGTGTTTTTTACCAGCATCTGCTGACTTGAAATCTTTCCAGAAGCATACATAATAGCTACAAGGTAAAAATTCCAAAGATGACGTGTATATTAATGGCTAGATTATTCAGAGGCAGCAAGTGCCCCATGGCTTTGATGATTGCTTTTTAAATCTTGGTTGGACTGTAAAAAAAACCCTCCACACCTCATGCTTGAAGTAGTCCATGTATGCTTTGCAACCTGTCAACCTAAGAGGATAGCATTTAGCTGAGAAATAGCGTATTTAAATCCAGAATCTTAAGTATATGGTCTTTCTCCTCCCCCTCCCCCCCCTTTTTTTTTGTGTGTGTGTGTTTTGTTTTGGTCAGCATTTCTTCACTTGCACTTTATTTTTAAAAAAATGTCCTGTAGCACAGAAATAAGACAAAGCTGCAACACCTGAGTGAAGACCCCAACTTCCCCAGAGCTAGGAAATATTGTGATCTTTATTTGGCATAAAATGTCAGCTCTTTTATTTGGTTCTGAGAGAAAAATATATATGAACAGCCTCACTTTAGAAACTCACCCTGTCTTGTACTAATTAAATATATGCTTGATTTCCCCAGCCCACTCCTCCCTCTTAGCTCTGTTTTAATAGATGGTCTTAAATAAGACAGGATTTTGTCAGGGAAAATACAAAGTTAAAAAATTCAGAAGTTGTCTGCTGTGAGGCAGGATTTTGACTTCCAAACATCACTAGTAGAGACTCCTATTTAACCTGTTCTGAAAATGAAATGGCTTTAAATCTTCTGTTGTCATAGATTATAGAATCAATAGTTAAGGTTGGAAAGGACCTTAAGATCATCTAGTTCCAGCCCCCCTGCCATGGGCAAGGACATCTCACACTAAACCGTGTCATACAAGGCTCTGTCCAACCTGGCCTTGAACACTGGCAGGGATAGAGCATTCACAACTTCCTTGGTCTACCAATTCCAGTGCCTGACCACCCTTACAGTAGAGAACTTCTTCCTTATATCCAATCTAAACTTCTCCTGATTAAGTTTTAACCCGTTACCCCTTGTCCTATTACTACAGCCCCTAATGAAGAGTCCCTCCCCAGCACCCTTACAAGCCCCCTTCAGATACTGGAAGGCTGCTATGAGGTCTCCACGCAGCCTTCTATTTTCCAGACTGAACAGCCCCAACTTTCTCAGCCCCAACTTTCTCAACCTGATCATCCTCATGGCCCTCCTCTCGACTTGTTCCAACAGCTCCATGACCTTTTTATGTTGAGGACACCAGAACTGCACACAAGAGCAGAGTAGAGGGGCAGGATCACCTGCTTTGACCTGCTGGTCACACTCCTTTTAATGCAGCCCAGGATACGGTTGGCTTCCTGGGCTGCGAGCGCACACTGAAGCCAGTTCATGTTCATTTTCTCATCAACCAACACCCCCAAGTCCTTCTCCTCAGGGCTGCTCTGAATCTCTTCTTTGCCCAACCTGTAGCTGTGCTCCCACTCAGGTGTAGGACCTTGCACTTGGCATGGTTAAACTTCTTAAGGTTGGCATCAGCCCACCTCACAAGCATGTCATGGTCCCTCTGGATGGCATTCCTTCCCTCCAGCATATCAACAGAACCACACAGCTTGGTGTCATCGGCAAACTTGCTGAGGGCACACTCAATCCCCCTGTCCATGTCACCCACAAAGGTGTTGAACAAGACCAGTCTCAACACCGATCCCTGAGAGACATCACTGCTGGTCTCCAGATGGACGTTGAGCCATTGACCACAATGGTTGGTCCAATGTTACCTGTATTTGTAGTTGATAATATGAAAAGCACTATAAAGTGAATACCTAGTATTGAATTGACTGAAAAATTAACAATACTAGTGTTTCTTTCATCCTATGCTGCTTTAGGAGGAACAAGTGAAAGCGATCCTATCTTTAGCCCGACAGTCAGAAAACACCTACGTAAAACAAGGCTTGAATTGCTCCACAAAGAATATGAGGTAAGGACATAGGGAGTGTTATGACTTTCCAGATGAACTGCAGTTAAATTACTGCATACAACTGGTCCTTTCGCATTGAGTCCTGTTGCTTTTAATTTGAGTAAAAATTTATACTGGAATTACATGAAACTCAGCTGCGTTAAAATCCTGGCTTCTGGCTAAAGTTATGAGGGAGCATTTGCTGGTGTTTGAAGCAGTCTTGCTAAAGACATGATGTTATTCTTTATATGCTATAAGTAGCCAGGCACAGATAAGGATGTAGTTTTGTGGGAATTCCACCCCCAGGTGGTATGGGATGGTTTTCTTTATGCAGATTGGTCATTGGGGGCTTTTTGTTTTGTCCTTGATACAAATGCAAACATTTCCTGAAGTAATTCCCTGTTGCTCAGGGATACTAAACTCCTTCTTAAAGAATATTGCCTACTGTAACCTTCTGGCATAGGGTAATATTTATCATTGTTGCTTTTTTGTTTCCTGAAAGTAAGTGCTTGGAAGTTTACCTCCACTTTCCTGCTGGAAAAAATACTCTCTTAGGAACAAGGTGAAAAGGTGTTAATAAGGAATATGTTTAATTTGTTTTCTCATCTATTGTTTCCTTAGTAGCAGCAGGAAACCTGTCTCAGGGAGGAGAATGGGAAAAGAGAAATGGACACTGTATATATCCTTAACGCTGGGGAAGTAAGGGCTGTCTTTTATGACGAGATTGCCTATAGCTCAACTTCTTTCATCCTCTATGAAAGGAGGAGTCAGGAAAAGGAGTTTTCCTCCCTTGCTGTTGAATCAACTCCAAAATCACACAGATAGGCATAGGATAACATAAATCTCTTCAAAACCCCTAAATTTAAAATTATTGTTCTCCTGCTGGTGGTAATGGTGGTGGAGAAGCTTGCTTATTCTTGCAAATATGCCTGGGATTTATGTAAATGCTGTATATGGCCTCCTTTAGTAATCTGACCTCACACAACTCACATATTTAAGTTGATGAACAGTGTAGAAGACATGTTTTTAGGATGAATTCTTTCTTTTATCCCTTTAACAAGAGGCTTTTGAAGGTTTGTGCTTCTCTGTGGCTTCAGAACGATATGGCTAAGAGCTTTGTTCTTTGCATTTTGAGAGTCTTTCCTAAGATGCGACTACTTTAGCATAGCTGGAGCAGCCTCTCCCAGACAGTGTTCTGTCCATTTTGAATTTTGAGGCTTTCAGCATCCGAACATGTGATATTTCAGAATGATATGAGAAACATTCTCAAATAACAGCAAATGAGTCAGCAGAAGACAACCTTAAGAACACTCTTAATACAGGAAATCCTCCCACAGAGTGCCCTAATAATAGATTCCTGTTGCTGAATGCTTTGAAGCTTTTGGTCTGCCCGCTAGTTTGTTCAGAGTCCTTTATGTAGTCAAGGGATTCCCTTCACTAAAACCTTCACTATGCTTGAGTGTGCAGGTTAATTAAAATCCTGCCTAGAGCACAATACATAAACATACTTAGATATATGTGTAAGTGAAGGCATACATCTGGGCTTGCCAGAACCCATGTTTCTGAAGTGCTGTGGGAACTTGCGAGTATTATTTAATTAATCTCACACATTATTTTAATTCCTGTGAATTTCTGACACCTTTAGGATGAAATAGAATCCCTGCAAAAAGAAGTGGAGGATCTGAGGGGTAAAAATCTCAGTTTACAGGCACAACTGAAATCTCTTCTGGATCCTACAGCATCAGCTTTGTCTTGCCAAAATGAGGAAACTAGCCAGTCAGCAAATGAAGCAAGGACCAGTGGCCCAGAAACCCCAGAGGAATGGAGCAAAAAGCTGAAAGCTGCCAATGATATGTATGAAAAAGTGATGGATAATATGGAAAAGCTAAAGGAGGTGATAAATACATTTCTTCAGCTACCTTGTAGTATAACTGTTTTATGTTAGTTAAACAGGAGTGTGGACTAGCATGACCTTTGGGTACTTCATAGATCCAGAAGAAAGAGTTAAAAATTGAATTCCAGTGGCTGTTGGTGTATCATAGTATTTCCATAAAGCCTTCACAAGTGTCAGATGTTATTGCTTGTTCTAGTGAGTCTTGTATGTGACTCTTCTTCAACTCCTCTGTCACTCTGTGGCTGGATAATTGGATTATAGTAGCACTTGTCACCAGTATTGATGACCAGATTTTTCAGACTTGCAATAATCTATATAATGTATCTATTTTACAACTTTCAGTGGCCAAACACAGTGCAGTTGGCTGAGGCAGATTTTGCACTATTGCCCTCCCTGCTAGCCAATATTTTTGGTGCAATTTGCTGAGGCAGAGTAACTTGACCCTTTGACCGAAAATAGACAAGCTTCAGCATTTTATGACCAGAAGATCCTTTACTGGAAACCTGCGGCTTTTTTATACATGCTGGATTTAATACAGGAGAAAACCTGATACTGCAGAAGGATTGATGGAGAAGATAGTCATGTAAAAATACGTCTAAACAAAAATATCTTGCAAAATCTACCTGCAGTCACAAGAAGGATCACCTCAAACATCGAAGAGTGACATTTCAAGACTAATTTGAAAAGCAAGGTGGAAAGAACTGGACTTGCATTTATTCAAAATGCTGCCTTTGTTTCTTCTATTAACAATCCTGAGTTGCCTCCTGCAAAACTGAAGCATTATGTGTTGGAGGACTCTGTTTGAAAAGCAAGAGCTATTCAGTCATAACAGCAAGACCTCTTTCCCCTATACACTCAATCTGGAACCAGAAACCTTATCCCCTAAAGTACCTGACCCAGGAGCTTCAGCCACCCATATCTTCCAAGTGAGACAGGGTCTAAAACCAGACTGAGTCAAGGAGTAGCAGTCACCTTTATCATTGAATGTCCTAGAGCAGAGACTCCCAAAGTAGGCATTATTACTGAGTGGAGTTGTAACAAGTATGGAAGTGGTGATAGGAGCCCAGTAGTAGAAATACTTAGATAAAGTGCACTCATAAATAATGCAGTTACATGAACTCGTTGATCTAGATGTTGGACTGCAAGTGAGAATCCCTTGCAGGTTACAAGTATGAAGGGTAGAGCACTCGCAGGAAGAAGGACACCAATGAGGTTCAGTCCTGCCTTGCCGTGTGACAGGAGGATGCCCTACCCACCAACTCTATGCAAGTCATGCAATTTCCTATTAGATTGTGAGGCTGGGGAAACTGTGTCTCTGGAAAGAGAGAAAGGTCTTGTCCATGCTGTCAAATGGTTTCGTGCTCCTTCGGTACTGAGGTATCCTGGATTCTTACTCAGCTTTTTGTGCTTTTATTTTTTAAATACCAAATGGTCGGCCTGCCACCCCGGCACCCAAGTCCTGGGCTCACCCTTCCCATTCCTCCTTTATCAGAACTCTCTATTTACTCTTTCTGCCCCTAGGAGTATTATGGTGTTGAGGCTGGTGGTGTTTTGGTTTTGGTTTGGTTTTACTGTTCCATTCTCTTTCCCCTCCCTACTCTCTTCGCCTCACCTGGAGAGGTTGATGGGTTATCTGTATAAGCATTTAAGGGTTTCTGCCTCTCTTCTTGCACTGTTTGATCCTTCTGAAAAAGTACATTTCACTCGTGAGCCCAGTTGCATGGTTCCTTCTTCGTAACTAATTCTAGATCATACTTTCATTATGCAGTGGAAGCGGCATCTAATTGAAGCTGTGAATTACAAGTCCTGGACTGGTGATGCTGTTATCAGCATATAGAGATTGAGCCGACTATGAATTGCAGAGTATTTTCTACTTGTTAGGGTAGTGACATTGATTGTTCTGAAACACAGAGGCAAGAAAACTTGTTTTTATATGAAGTGTCTTGTTAAGGGTGTCTGCTGAACTGAGAAGAAGGGACTGACTTCAAGGAGGAAGAAGGGTTGTGTATCAGGAGTCTTAATCACAACATCCTGGAAGAAAGTGAAGAAGGACTGCAAATAGCTTGTCGTGATGGATTTACATCCACAGGATAACTGTGCTTTAAAAACAAGTCAAAAAACACAAAGTAATCTTACTCTAATTTGGAGTGGGGGAAGCTGTTCAACATTAGTTTTGCTGATACCTGCACATTGTAATGTTAATGTACTTAACGTATTTAGTCACGTGGAAAAAACAACATGGAATTGCCATTAGTACATCTCCTTAATGACTTTCTGTGCTAACTAACATAGCTGTGTTTATTTCCCTAGATAGGAAACTTGTGATGTTTTTTGGGAATATAAATAAAAAATGCCTGTTCACTATTCAGTTTTGCAAGCCATTTCCCATGATGGTTTTTAAGTGGTGTCCCTGTCTCAAGGCTATTTCCTGCCTTCACATTTCTAGTTCTGTCCCTTTAAAAAGGAGAAACAGCTTGTCCTATAAATATCAGAAGTAATTTCTGGTTTACTCTGTACTTATTTTCTTTCCTTTTCTTTTCCTTAGGCAAATAAGAAACTGAGCATGGAAAACAATAGCCTTTTAAGAGAGAATTTGCGACTAAAAGCTGAAGTTGATAATAGATCACCCCAAAAGTATGTGAATATTTTAAAAGCTACTGTATTTTATTTATGGACTGTTTAACTGTTGTAGGGCTTTAACCTAAATCTGTGGTGGTGTACATGGTGTTACATACGTGGATTTTGGAATTTTTACCCTCATAGACTTGAGTGACAAATGTAACTTACAGAATAGCAGCAAGTGGGTGACAAGAGCAACTTACAGAGTAGCAGCAAGTCTACAGTGAAGAAGTATGACATGACTACAAGTGTTATTCCTTGAGTTATCTGGCCAATATTGAAGGACTGAATTCATTAGCTGAATTCTACAGTTAATTTGTTTTTGGTTCTTTCTAAGTGTAGTATAAGGTCTGTAATGGTAGGTCTGTTACTAACTGCAGATGTTCTGGTTGTTTGTATTTGGTTTTGGTTTGTTCTTCCTTTTGCTGCCTTCAGGGTTTGTTACGTGGACTTAAGCTCCCTGTTCGAGGGAATTCCCTGGTAGCTTTGTGTCTGGGCAGGATATATAGAATCAAGCTTCTGCAGCATGAGACATTCTCAAAATGGACACATGTGTTTAATACTCTTAAACAGTTAAAACATCAGTGACAGCAACCTCAAAAAGCAAACACTGCTGTGCTTTGGAAGTGATGTGTTCATGTTTTTAAGTTGTGTTCCTTTCTTTCTTTGGTTTTCTACCTTTTTTTTTTTTTTCTCTCATTGGTTTAGAGCTTAGAAAGCTAGGAGCAGCATTGGCCAAAGGTTTATATGGTGCTTTTGAGGAAGAGGGTTGGGGGCACCTGTATAATGTCAAAAGAGAGCTCTCTGGATTTTGTTCTAGTTCACAACTCACTTGCTGGAAGATGAAATTCATCCTTATAGAGAGCTTGCTTGCCATACTGCTTGTCATTTGAGACCACAGGGAAGAAGGTGCATGGTCCTTCTGCTATGCTGTTGAAGGCATAAAAGTACATTCTGCCCTGAAGTACTCTAATAAGGGAGATAGAGTCCTGTTTAAGGTCTTGGCAATGGAGAGGGCGGTAATGGCATGGAATGTCTCTTTCAATAAGATTCAAGAGTGAGTTGGCAAGGATGGCAAACTTGAAAAGTAAATAGATGTTACTAAATACATCCTAGAAAAGAAGAAGAGACCAGGTAATCTGACTTGATTTTGACTTTACTGATGTCAGGTAAATGACCCAGTGGAGAGAATTTTGTTTCTTCTAGATTTACTATCCTGTTGTTCAGAAAAATTAGATATCAGAGGGGAGGGGATGTGGAGAACTAGTCTTTGGTGCAAGCTGATTATTTTGCCATCTTTTGCCAGTGTGGCCTAAAACACTAGCCAGCCACTTCATTCTTTTGATGCACATATATGGCAAATGTTAGAAATTGAAGTTTTGATGCACATGTCAAACTTAAAACAGTTCTTCTGAATTCCAGTCATATCCATCAGGTGGTAGGAAGTCTCTGCCATCTTAGTGTTATTAGCAGATTTTATAAATTAACTTTCGTCCTTGTAGTCATTAGTCCAGCCAGTATCTAGACCAGACCTAATATCGAGACATTTTTTAAATGTTCTTCCAGTTCTGATGGCAAACTTTGATAATACCTTAAAGGTCTTTCAACTAGGCTTCATACGCTGAACAGGGGTTGCAGTAAATGTTTTCTTACCTTGCTTATGAAATCAAACTTGAAGGCATAAACATCAGAATGTGACAGTGTCACTATAATTAAGCTTTTCTGTGCAGGTACACTGATTTGCTGGTACGGTTGTTTCAGTGTACTTTTTTCAGAATTGCTCAGAGGTAATTTTGGGGAAAAGTTTCTGAATTGCACTGTAGTGCAGTTTTAAATAACTGCTGAATTGGATCTTTGTAATTTAGTGTCAGTACTATTGTTTCATTTGTCATATGTTTCTCAGCTTCAGATTTTCGGGTATAGATTCATGCTTAGCTGGTTGGGTAACTAAAACTTGTATCAGATTATTTTAGAAAGATTTTGTCAGTATTCAGTTCTCTTACCCCAAATATAGTTCATTTTGTGCATAATGACACTGAAGCTAAATATCACAACCTAAATTATTTTAGTAGGCTTTGCTTTACAGCAAAGGAAATGCTGATGGCAGGTGAATGATCCCTTTGTAACACAGACTCTACTTCTGACCTTATAGGAAAAAATTTAATAGCCCTTCTTCAATGGTCAATAAAAAGTTTTCTTTTTATCATAGTCTTGAGTTATTTTTCTTTGTTCATATCCTTTAAAACCTTCTGAAAAGTCATGTATGTCAATAAAATTGACATTGCAGCCATGTTGGGGATTTTTACAGAATTTTGGAATTGATGATGCTGATTGATTAGATTTTTTTTTTTTTTTTTGGTCTCTTCTTTCTGAAATATTTTTAAGAGTAGACCTTCCCCAGAATACCATACCACTGTATAGTTGGGACATAGGTCTAAAAAGCAAATAGGGGTAAGTTTCTTGCTCTGATTCTTACCAATGACCTGCATTAGTCTCCCATTTCTCCAGAAAATAGACTGATTGGAGGTTATTGGTTGTTCTTTGTTTGCCCTTTCTCCAGAGAAATTTTTAGTGACTTCCATTTTCCTGATGCAGAGCAGGAAAACTTCTAATACTTAAGTTTTAGAGGATGATATAGCCCTATTACTTCCAGCTCTACTTAAAATAGAAAACTCTTAGGTCTATTGGCAAGGCACAATGGATCTAAAAGCATTTTTGGCAAAGGGGTGTGTGTTTGCATTTACCTGAAGGAAAATAACTAGCATGTCCATCTACTCCAGGGTATAGTGTATTTTATGAATGGTTAGATTCAAATTAGCTTGAACCAGACTTCTAGGCTTCCTAGGAGTCATTTCCCTAAATATTTAATTTCTTCTGCCAGTTAAAATCCCAGTATGAAAAACTGTCTGTAACATGCAGAAAATAGTTATCTGTTTTCTCTGGTTTTATGAGAGGTTTTGTTGTTGTTTTGGAGGTGGGTTTTTTTTCCTTTCTTCAGATTTACTATTTGTCTTTGTGACTTCAGATTGCCTGCACACTGGAATCTAAGGCTGCTGACTTTTCAGGTCATTCTGTATAATATTCAGGTTTTATCTAACTAGAATATTTCCACTCATGCCAGACTATTTGATTCAATCTGCATTTCTGTGAATCTGAAAGTAGACTTCTGGTAACCACTGTCCTGGGTGCAGGGGATAAGAATGCTGCTGTCTTCCTTGATAGAAACCTGGACTACTTTCTCACCTCCTCACAAGCTTGCTGTCCCAGAGGACTGACCATTTTCAAAGACCAGCTGCTGTGTGCCCTTAAAAGCGAATAGGAGAAAATGCTGTATAGGAACCTTCAAAATGGCTTTAGGTTCTTGAGTCATAACATTAAATCCTGAGGAAGCACCCGTTCCAGACATGAAGAGCTAAATCTTAAGTGGGTGGGTAAGAACGTTCAGGTGCCACTCCTTGGTTTTGTGAGTTTTCTGGTGGTTTGGTTTGTTTGTTTTGATGGGTTTTTTTCTTAGTAATTCTGAAGTAATCCTTTCTGTCCTATACTATTCACCAATCTTGGATATATATAATCTGGCTTTCTTATGCAGAAGACCAGTGCAGCTTCACTGAAAGATATTAAAAAGCTTTGAGAAGCTTTGCATTTTTGTCTGAATTCACCCAGTTCTGTAAGTGAAAGGAAATGCTCGTACGAAGAATGTACCTGACTTGGCTATTCTGTTCAAATCCTGCTGCTCTGCAGTTATCCAACAAACAGTAAAACTTAGTCTTATTTATGTGATTTGAAGGAAGTGGGTTTCCCTGAAGGCTATGCATCTTCAGATTAGTTTGTACTCTGCGAACTGTGTGATAAAAGGGATTTACTGGCCAGCATTTGCTTATATGGAAAATAATCTGTTCTTTTACAAGCTTAAAAAAATAGCTATAGCAAGTAACTTGTTTTACAAGCTTAAAAAAATAGCTATAGCAAGTGTTTCTATTACTTTCTTCAAGAAGAAGCCATTGTACACTTTTTCTGTCAGGCAACTTACTTTGCCAACTTAGGATGGAAAGCAGTAGTAGGCTACACCCAGAACCATTTTTTCAGTGGAACCAAATGATAGCTGGAGGCCAGCAGTCATGTAAAGGTCCTTAGGCTATCTAAAATGTCACTAGGTGTTTGTGTTGAAGGACCAAATCCCACCTGAATGTCTTTCTATTCGATTATGAATGACCACTACTTTCTGTGGAAAAGCTTTCAGTTTTCTGTGGAAAAGATGTACTTGAAACAAATGCAGTGAGATACAAACTCATTGTTTAAGTGATACAACTAAAGAACAAGACCGCTAACACTCAAAAGACATTATCCAGGCATGAGGATATGAAAAGTGCTTTTTACCACCTGTATACTGAATACCTTAACGTCTGCTTAAGAATGTCATTTGTTACCATGTGTGAAGTGGTACGTATCCTTAGAGGAAAAAGAGTTTATATAGAGTGTGAGGTCAAACTTTTAATTCATTTTCATGTAAATGTACTGCATTCTGTTATTACTGCCATCAAAGCATAACTTTTTTGGCTGTGACACAGCTCCCTGTACATCTGCAGGGGAAAGAAGAGGAAATCTCTTAGAACAACGGCTTGGTTCGGGGAGATGGGGAAGATTCTGGCTTCTTTAGCCAAAATATATATGTCTCTTAAGCTCTCTGCTGACCTGCCAGAGCAGTCACTAAAACACCTATGTCATCCTCTGATCTCGAGTAATTGGTTTAAATATGTGCATTATAATACAGCTGTCTTAAGTATCCATGTCCTTGAAAATTTGAGAAATAAATGCATGCAAGTCTCAGCGCAGAAACAGGAAGTCACTACTGTTCTGGTGCTTAACTACAGAGGTTACTGTTTGTAGGCAGTATGTCATATGCTCCATTTCTGAAAACCAAAATTCCCAAGTATATCCCTCTGCAACAATTAGCATATTAGTGATACTATTTGGCTTTGAACAACATACTGTATTTTTATAACCTGAGGACACTTGTTATAAAAGTTGCACTTGAGAATACAGTGCTTCTTCCTCATAAGCAAATCTCAGTCTGTCACTAATGCTGTTTGCATTAAATAAACATATTACCCCATTCTTCCATTAAAAAGGAATTGCCAGGTATGCATATAAATGTAAACATGTTTAATTTTTATGTCAAAGTGTCTGTTAGAGCAGACTCCAGAAAATCTTGCTTATTTTACATAAGCGTTTTTCCCCATCTCTCACTTGGTTATTAAGCTAAATTGTATTTTTGTATCATCTTTATATCCTTTATTAAGCATTGTAAGGTTTGTTCCTGTAAGGTTATGTGAACAGGTCTGTAAGACTTGAAATACTTACAGATTACCCTAGGAAGCAGGAACTGTTTTGCTTGTGCCCTGCTATGCTACAAAGACTCCTTCAGTGTCTTAAACCAAAACCTGAGTTCCTTTTGCTGAAGGAGGGAATAAGCCAAAATGTGTTGTATATGAGGATGCTTATGCCATTGTAAATCACTTCCCCTGAAAATATAATTGCACTCGCAAACTGTCTGTGATTCTGCTTTTGTCTGTGTTCATGGGGGAGAGGGAGAAGTCCTGTGCACTTTTTTTTCCATTTCCCTCTTGCATGCAACCAGGAATGGAGAAACTGCTATACTTAATGGAGAAAACTTACCCATAGAGTGAGCACATGAAAAATGGTTTGTATTCATTTTTCTGAAGACAAAAGTAATTGGGTGGAGGTAATGCAGAGGTGGGGGCACTCTTGCCTTGACAGAGTTCCAGTCCAGCCAGCTTCTTTTAAGAGAAAAAGAATCTTACCAAGTGAACACTTCTAAATACAAAACTTGTACCTTGACATTCCATGTCTCCAAAGCAGTGAGTGGCACACACCAAACTGTGTGAAGCTTATGCTGATCTGTTTTAAAAAGTGGTCTAATAGCAGTGCTGTGAAAGAACTGTCTTAGACTGTTGTATGAATCTTACCCACCACTGAACCATCTACACCAAAATCTCCAAAGTCCTTTCAATATGCAGAAGCAGTTGAATGGTGAAATATGTCACATGTCCCCATTTTGTTTGGGGCTTGTGATACCCTCTACGCCTTTCTCTGACTGCCTCCTTAATTGCATTGTAATTGTCAGCATAGAGCAGTTTCCTACTGCTTTGGGCTCAGAAGCAAACAAAATACAGAAACAAAATACAGTTTGTTTCCTTGCTGGAAATGCCTGCATAGATTCATGGATATTTTGTCAGCATAGTCGTAGGCCACAGATACACCACCTTCAGACCTCACTGCAGCACAGGTTTAAGGGTTGCAGTGAGAGCATTTTGTGAAGAGGTGAGGGGAATGGGATGAGGCAAATGGAATGGGAGTTCCCTGTGACTCTGAAGGGGGGGTAGACAGACAAAGAAACAGAGTGGAAATCCCAGGCAGTGTTTGTGCTGGAAGAGTGAATATAAACTTGTGCTGTAACGTGGAGGTTACTGTAAGCCCACATAAAGAATTGTCATTTCTTTTCTTTGTGATAGAAAACTTTACGTGTCAGAGTTGTAGGGTGGCTGCAGGTCCTTCCCTCCTTCCTAATAATAATACAACTTTAATTGTTTTTTCTCTCAGTAAATTGAAAGCCTCGGATGGAGCAGGAAATTCCCTGGTGCCCACCTGTCAGTGACAGGTTAGAATTAGTCAGGGCATACAGCTGAAACCTTCACCTGCCCTCTGGGGAAGGTCACTCTTGAAAGCTGGTGAAGGATGAGGGGAAGGCAAGTCCATATCTTGGCAGCTGAAAATGTGCTGAAGCTGGAAGCATCACAAACTCACAAGTTTCACAAACCACAAATGGCAGGTTTTTTTGTATTGGAGTCAAGAAATTAGATTGTTGCAGTTGTAAAGCTCAAAAAACAAGTAGCTCTGAAGCAGGTGGAAGTATCATTCACATGATGGCTGAGGAAAAGCTGTATGTCTAACAGGAATATAATTGAAATGGTCTACATAAGTATTTAAACCACCTCAAAGGACCGTTGCAGTTTCTGAATTTCATATTGGCATTTTATATTTGACAAGGTGACATTGTGTAAGAAATGTATTGTAAAGCACGGCTGTACTGTAGGAAAATGATTGAATGTAAATATTTCAAGATGTGGACCACTGTTCAAATGTTATCATAAATCTTTGCCATTGTTTTAGGGGATAATTCTTCATGCATATTTGAATTGAATTGATAGAACCAGCCCCTTGAAGGGTAATGTGCTTGTTATTGCCTTACTACCACTAATAGTTTAATTTTGGCTTTTTGGGTATTCACCTCCACCTGTACATTATATATGATGATTTTATTATTTTTTTCTTCATAACTAGCAGAGAAAAGTTTTGACTTTCTTTCTGAATTAACACAATAGCTTTGTTCTTTCTTGAAATGAGCTCACAAAGCACCATGAGGATGTCTTTTTCTATCTTAATTTTTTCTTTCTTTTTTACTTCTTGCAGGTATGGTAGGTTTACAGTAGCTGCACTTCAGTCCAAAGTAGAACAAAGTGAGCGTGAAATGAACCGTCTAAAAAAGGCACTGGAAAGAAGTGATAAATACATAGAAGAAATTGAGTGTCAGCTTTTACAGCTGCAAAATGCAGCCAAAGAAACCCAGACAGTGAGCGCTGTTAGTGAGAGAGTGCTTTCCACAGATGCTAAAGGAGCTGAGAGCAGTGAAGATGCAACGTGTTTGAAAGCTCAAGTTGAGGAAAAAAAAACTTTGACTACCAGTCAAAGTCCTGACAGTCTTGAACAGCTGACAAGTGGTGAAACTAGTTTAAGCTCTTCTAGTCAAGAGGGTTCAAATGGCTCAAATACCCAGTGTGCCTCAAAGAAAGAACTGTTTCCAGGATGTCATGGGGTTCTCCTGGATGAAAATACTACAAATATGGATGCCTGCTTAGAAGAGCAGTGGAATAAAATTGAAGAATGCACCCCATATAAGGATGAAGAACTTTATGATCTTCCACCACCGTGCACTCCTTTTCTGTCTCTCAGTCGCCTTCAGTTGAACACTCCTGATGGGAAAGAAAATGCAAGGAAACCATCAGCCTTCCTGAGAAAACTGAAATTTGAAGAGCTTTGTGATACTTCAGATGATTGCAGCAAAGATTCTCCTGAACACAGCACAAGCAGCTGTAATAACGAAAAGAAGCTTAACTGTTTTACTACAGGAAAATCAGGGTTTTGGGAGACCTGCCCCACAAATTTTGCCGAGAACTTAGATTTTGATGAATCAGAACAAAATTCAGTAGCTGGTCAGTCAGATGAGACATCAGCAAAGTCCGATGATAAAACAAGTTCTTGCTTACCTAAGAGGTTGCATACCCTCTGCTCTTCTGAAATGAATCGCACAAGAACCTCTAGCGAGGCATCTATGGATGCTGCCTACCTCGATAAAATTTCTGAGTTGGACTCAATGATGTCCGAGTCAGACAACAGCAAGAGTCCATGCTATAATTTCAAGTCCTCTGATCTTGATAATTCTTCAAAGTCAGCAGAGTGCTCTAAGCTTCTAAATGGATCTGAGAAGAAACTGGAAGAGATGAATGAGGAACAGAGTATGAAGTGTCCAGAGACAAGTGATCCAGCAGTTGACAGAGCTGGCTGGAAACCTGCTGTGTTTTCCATACTCTCCCCATCTGAGCTGGATATGAATGACCACTTTCCACTGTTTACAGGCCAAAACGCAGTGGCTAGTGATATCAAACCTCCAAACTGTTCATTTCAGAGAGACTTTTCTCAGAGTTCACTATTCAGTAATTCACAAAGGTTGTTTGAGGAACAAAAGTTTGGTTCCTGCTTTTTAAAGATGCCATCTGACCTGCACAATCATCTTAATCCTCCTTGGGTGTCTTCCTTTATAGCCGAAAGGAAAAATAAAAATGTCAGTCAGTCAACCAAGAGGAAAATTCAAAGTAGCCTTTCCAGTGCTAGTCCATCAAAAACCACCAAAAACTGATTCTGCTTGGAAATCAAACTTGACTCAAAGTCATCAACCTGCAAATGTTTAATATTTGCAGGTGAACTTAGTGACTTACATGCAGTCCAATCTATGTGAAATCTGAGCAGTCCCTTACCATTACAAGCTTCTTCCTAGGCAAGAACCATTTCAGATTCTTTTCTTTGGCTGGACATTTTATTTGCTTGGGGGTGGGTTTTTGGATTTTAAGTTTTCACATTACATCATCTTCCAATTGTGAACAAAGCTAATGGCTCCCTTGAGCAGGACAGTTGCAAGTGATCTTATCAAATCATTTCTGTAAGAATTTGTTTTAAAGGTTACATTTCCCATTCCTAAAGATTGTCTTGTGCATGTAAAGCAGCTACTGGCTATATATCCTATGGATTCATGGAATTGCTATAAAACAATGTCACTTTTGCCATAAAACTCACCTCCCAGAGGAAATGTTGCTGCTTTGACTGTTTCATAGCACTGTGCTGTACTGAAACTCTTTGTTTTATGTAGGTGTAAGGTAGCAGCCTCTTTCTTTTCAGGGTTACAGCACTTCAGTTAAAAAACATCTCTTCATGAACACTGCAAACACAGCTTGTATCGTTTGAAGTTAAGCACAATTTTTAGTTTAGTTCCCAAAAAGCACTGTTATTCTAAATGTGCTCAGTATGCCTGTATAGACCATAAAAATGGGTTTGTATGCTAATGACTTGTTTACCTAATGTGCAGTGAACATTTTACATTAATACTGTACCATTTTACATTAATACTGCATGCTTTTCTATGTGAATTGAATAAAACATGTTATAAGCACTGTAATCCTTGATGTCGCTTCAAATATTGAATTAGGAGAAAAAGAATGGGGAAACTTTTTACTTTTTTTTCTTTTTTTTTACTTTTTTTTTTTTGTAATTTGGAAACTAGATATTTAAGTTTTGTAAAACACAAATGTAACCTTATTCACAAGAAAAAATCAAATCTCTCTTCCTCCTCCTTGTTAGACATATTACCATTCCAGTGTCAGCATTGATACAGTTGATGGAAATGGCTTTCGGCCTCTTTGGAGGTGACTCTTCTGTAAAGTATTGCATAGGTCAACATAATGTGATGGCCTGCTACAGGCAGGAGACCTAATTAAGCAGCAGAGCAAAATTGGTTTCTTTGCATTATTGTGTTTAAGTTTTTTTAAGGGCTTATTTAATTGCAAGATGTGGGGTTTTCTTTCTATATAGGCCTCTGATGGCATTTCTTAGAAACAGACATCCTTGCTTCATCAATACCTATGATATGAAAAATCCATATGCTGCCTTGTGTCCCTTGGAAAAGAGTGATAGCCACTTGGGAAACCTCAGCATAGTGGCTTATCTTTTGTAAAGTGAAGTCCTGTAAGCAGTTTGAAGAACAGCTACATTTCACCTTGTGCTGTGTGCATACATTTGTGTGATCGGTGTGTTCTTTCTAAGCTGGGACTTGTTTGAGAAAGCTTTACCAAAAAATCACCATTCAGGCCATACATGCAAGGACCTTTTCTTGGTGATAGGAAGGGTAGCATTGTGCCTTCATGTACGACCTTCAGTATACAACCTAAATTTTAATCTTTACAGAAAAATCTAGTTGTTCCCTATTAATGTATTTTTCAGAAATTAGAGAGCAGAGCCATCTGGGCATGGGCTGTTACTGGTTTTGATTGACTTAATTTACTTCATTAGTTTTACTAATAAGTCAAAAGTCACAAGTCCAAATATGATGCCTTGTTTGAACTCTCTGGGAGAAGAGGTTCTCAAAATATACCTCTAGTACTTTCTTAAAACACCCTTGTATTGCAAAGCAGTCACACATACACAGTAAATAAGCGTTAAGGTCCCTTTGTTTCATTCTGAGCTTGGGGGTATGTTTATGGGCTTCATTTTATACTCCAGTATACTTCTGATGCACAAGTCATTTTCAGTGATGGAAGCATGAATACAGCTGGTACCTGAAATCAAACCAGAATAAAGAAGAACACTGAGGGTTGTTTCCATACTTCTTTCCAGTCCTTTGGAACTGGCTTGCTCCTCAGTATGGGTGTTTTGACCTTACATGTCATGTGACTTGAATGGATAGAAGAACTGAGCTTAAGGTTAAAAGAAACTGAAGATCAAAGTCATAAATTTCCTCTCTTATTCTCAAGTGGGGACAGAGAGCGAGGTGTTTCAGGACAAGTACAGGCTTTTCACTTGGAAGGGTTGCGGGAACACAAATGTAACTTCCCCGTGGCAAGAACATTGTCATAGTTACCCATAATTACTTGATTTCCAAGCTTTCTCGTACCCTCAGATCCCAGCTGCAGATACCATGAGCAGATTGTGATTACTTCCAGTGCCGTAAGTAGGAGCATTTTATGTTTCACAAGTTGCAAAGCTAAAGCAGATCGGAATTCTGGTATCTTGATCTTGTTTTGTTTGGCTGCGGTTTGGTTTTGGTGGTTATTTTGGAGTTTGTTCTGTTTTTTTTTTAATCGAGTGCCTTTAAAACAACTACCACAGTCTAAATTCCACATTTTACTTGATTAATGTACATTGTATTCCTTTTCACTTAGAGGTTGACAGAGTGATTGGTGCGATATCAACTTAAAAAATTCAAGCTGTATGTAATGAGTAGGGTTTCTTCAGTTTGTTGGCTATAGGTGGGGTTTCGGTTCTCCAGGCTGCCTTCTGTCAATGCTGTGCATGCTTAATCTATTACTGCGCTTACCACACCCTCTGAATAAAAGCACCTAAGAGAGTGTTAATTTTTTATGATAGTTACCTGGTTCTGAAGTAATGTAGAGCAGGAATGCACAAGATCTAAAACTTAACTGTTACAATTTTCATTAAGACAATAGATGTTTCAAAGTGATGTACAGATCTATGATGTCTAATGATATTTAATGGCTCATAAAATTTTTACTTCATCTAATAACACTCTACTAAGTACAAGGCAACCTTCAGGTTTTAGCACAGGAGAATGCTTTTCAGGAGTGTAGGTGACACAAGAGAGGGAGATTCCTGCCAGCTGCCGTTTGTTGCAGGTAAAATCTGTTGGGTTATACCCAAGAGCAAGAAGGCCAGGGTGAAGTTTTCGCTTTGTTATTGTCACTTTTACCTACACACACTTGGGAAGGTGACCTGCTTCTCTGTGATGCCCTGAAGGCCCAGTGAGAGCCCAGTTCTGATCACTATTGCTTCCTCATGTGAAAGGCTGCTGGAGTGGCTCTACCCACCAACACCAGGTGCTGACTTGGGCTATGTTTGGTTTTGAATGTGATTTATTGTCTCTTTTTAAAGTATCTTCAAAAAAGGGACAAGGGGAACAATACATACCTTGTATCTGCAATATAAGATGTGCTAACTTGCATCTCATTTCCTTCCCCCTTCTTCATTTCACAACTGTTTCCCCCACCAAATGTCATTCAAACGCGGTTTAAACCAACCAAGTCTGATCCTAATTCTTGCACAGCATCAAAGTCCTGCCTTTGACTCCCAGCACCAATAGACTTGAAAAAAAAGTCTTTACACACCTCTTCTGTACTGTGATTATGTTAAATGTCTCACAAACCGTGAAGCTGACACTTCTTCCTTGCTGCTTTTGGCGTAGGACCATCCCATAGAAACAGGCTGAGGCTTCTTCCTTCTCCACTCCCAGGATGTGAGGAAAAGCAGCTCCAAGGTAACTTGATGTGGGAATTCACGGTTATTCCAAGGATCACACACAGTCAGAGATGATACACAATCCCTTCTGGCTGCTTATCCCATTCCGGCCCTTCCTGCATCTTGGTCCCTTACAGCAGTCCTCTGATGCAGGCCTGGCCTAAAGGGATAGCCTGTCTGTCCTGCCTTCGTGGCCCAACACTGAGCTGTTGCCTCCATGTCCCCTTATCTCTAACTGCAAAAGACATCTTCATTAGCTGAAGAACACAGGGAAAAGCACAGCTGACATAGGGAAAAGCTTGCCCATGCTTTGACAGTCATGAATGCAGAAGGGGATGAAACTGGGGTGAAAAACAAATGAAGTTTAGCATTCTTGATGTTTTTTTCAGCTTTTCTCAGTAGGAAGTATTGTCTCCTCTCCAACGCTCCGACAGGTTGCATGGGTGCTGTCTGCTGTCTTTCAAGGAAGACAGATGGACAATGCCAAAATCCATCAGGCAGCTACTACTTGGACCTGACGTCACCAGGTCATTGGGTGCTAGTTTCAAGCAGGTGAAATGTGCCAGAGAAGCATGGGGACTGGGCAGGGATGAAAGAGGTCCCTGTCCCTCTCTCAGGCCATCCTCTGCTTGAAACCCGGGGACTGGCCGGGTGATCCAGACCTCACTGGAAATAGTATGATGGATGGGGGTGGGGGGAGAGTGTTCGGGTTTTTTTAGGGGACGGAAGTGTTCGCGCTGTCTCCCAGCTAGGGGGGCAGCACGAAGTCTTTATCCCGTGCTCGGAGTGCAGCGGAGGGGATGCGTCTGTCGCCGTCCCCTCCCGCCTGAGGCTCCTCGGCACCCGCCTCCGCCCGCTCGGCTGGGATTAAGTTAATTAACCGGCCCGAGCACGGCGACCCGATCCCAGCTAGGGAAGAGCAGACGGTAGGAAGCCGAGGTTACGGTCCCCTGTGGGAGCAGGCTCTGTTCAGCCACCGGCTGTGCCCCCACCTCTGGCGCCCCCTCCCCACGCAGACCCTCGGGCGGGTTTCCTCCCCCCCTCCCCCCCCTCCGCTGTTAACAAAACCTGGTGATTAAGACCGAAACTAACAAAGAGTTTTTCTTCCACCTTAACCTTGCACACAATCCTTTAACAAATTAATTAATCCTAATGAATTAACACTTCATTTATTTAAACGCGCTACAGTTCATGAATTAAATTTTCATGCAGTGATTAAAGGCTCTTGAAATATGCATGATTTCGTTAAAATTTTATAATAAATCAGGGCAATGTGTTACATGACAAGGCAACTACTTCCCAGCCCCTCGGAAGGTGCTTTGATTCGCGGAGCGGGGGAGGGGACTTCGCTCCCGGTTTCGGCAGCCGAGCGGATTCCGGAGCTGTGTGGGACTCGGCTGCCGATCCCCCATGTCCCGGAGGGGATTAAGGCGCCGTGTTTCAGCCACTCCCCCCCGAAATGCGGTGTCCCGGGAGCGGGAGAGACCGCGGAAGCGGGTGGAAGCCACAGCGGGTTTGCCCACGGAGCCAGTGTGAAAACTGAGCACGGCCCTGGAGGAGTTTCGCCGGCGGGGCTTCTCACTGTGAGGCTTAATCCCTCCTCATTGCTGAAAGGAAAGAGCGAGGAACCTGACTAGCAAGAGACTTGCAGTATTTTCTCCCCGACGCCTGGCTCCGCCGGTCTCCGCACTTTCCCGAAACGGGACGTTGTGGACTACCATGGGACCTCCATCACAATCAAGCGTTTCAATTTTTAATATGACAACATTCTACACTTTGGCTGCGAAAGCAATTATTGCGGCTTGTACATCAGTAATTAGCAGGTCTTTGCTGATGTAAGGAAAGTCCTCATTAGGACATAGCAGTACTCTTTTGTGCATTCACCCGAAGGTTGGGGGTTGTGTTGTGGGTGTTGGGGTTTTTTTTCTTCTGAAGGTTGATTTTATCGTCTAAAGGGAAAATAACTTCTACACTAAATGGGATATTGACTTCCTGTGAACTTCACCAAATAACACACGTACCGTAGGTTTTCTCTCAGCGCTCCCTCTGACACTTGGTGGTAGGGCAAATACCGCGACTAAAAAAAAAATGTAAAGCTAACGTTTGGTGAAATAAAAATACCCAGAAGGTTTAGAGAGAGTGGTTCTACAGGATCCACATTAACTTTTTATTTAAACTCGGGCTATATAGCAAACTATGATAAGACTTTAAATCTTTATATCCCAAGCTTTAGTATATTCATCTTTGGGGAATCCTAAAAGAGAAATCAAATAAAATGGGTTACAGCAATTAATTTATAAACCGTTTCACTGTGGGTATAAGAGGTTATTTTATTACTTTCTCGAGATAGGCAGTTCGGTCAATTAAGGAAATCTGCCTATTTCTTTCTTGTATTTCGAGCTTGAGAAAACTATGGGAGACAAGTAAATGCGTTATATGTATATATATGCTTCCCTTGCCTTATCGAGCATCTTTGGTCATAAAAGTAAGGCTGCAGCGTGGTCGTACCGCCAAGGAACTCGCTTCTCAAAGCCTGCGAGTTTATTGCCATCAGTATTCATGAGGCTGGACGTACCCACGAGGAATAGAAATAACAGAGAACATTAAGATAAAATCTATTACCAGGCCCGTGCGGTGCTGAGCCTGGCTCAAGCCGTCTTCCCGGGGAGCCGGCTGTGTGTGAGGGGGGGAAAGAGGCTGCGGGGGGCTGGCGACAAGGGGCAGCTGGTCCGCAGTGAGCCCCGGGCTGCTCTCTGTGGGGCCGGGGGAGCTGAGGGGACCGCGGGGCCGAGACCTGCGTCAGGACAACATCGAGGCGGGGATGTAACTTCAAGCGCTGCTCTAAAGTTAGCGCTACCCCTCTTACTGTAGATAGATAGATAGATAGATAGATAGATAGACAGACAGACAGATAGATGTGTCCCAAGTACTGCGAGGGAAAGTTCTTTCTCTCGGGCTTGATAAGCATAAGACCAAAATCCTTTCATCCTCCCCTCTTCTCTCTGCACCTCTGGAAGATCAGACGGAAGGAAAAGTTGGGTGATCGCGCCCCGGCGGATTTTAATAAAGGGGCAAGGAGCATCTGGCAGTGGGTGTCTCTCCAGCAGGCGGGACTACTTCACCCCTTATTTGAGAAACACAGGAGTATCCAGTAGAATGCACATCGCAAGCTGCTACGACCTCCAGAAGACGCCGGGGAGGTGGGACAGAAGGCCTGTGAAACCTCTGGAGGTCCTCACCTCCTCAGCCTACGGCTGGCACTGGGCGCGTAGGTGGGAAGGTGGCTGAATTTTCTGCCTTTCTGGCCTAAAAAAAACAAAAAGGAGGCGAGCAGAAGGTGTCGTTCGCAAGTACTGAAGGGGTTCTATGTTCCTCAGGCCAAGACGAGGGTCTAGCCCCCCAGCTCCCGGCCGAACTGCCGGTCCCCGCTGCAGCTAGTGCTGCGGGAACAGCCGGGGCCGGGCTGCCTGCCCTCACTGTCCTGCCCTAGCCCTGCCTGCCCAGCGGGTAGAGACCCCAGCCTCAGAGGCACAGCAAACCCGGCGGCATGAGAGGAGGAAAACAGGTCATCGCCCAGCCTGGAAGTCCATTCACCCCTGGTCGCCGCTTGCACAATTCTCCCTGGCTCCCAGCATTTTCCGTAGGGAAACCCCATGCACTTGGCCTGACAACGTCCTGGAGAGCGACTACCCGCGCATCCCATGCCTTCCTCCGCTGGGCGAGGAAGTGAGCCTGGCCTGCCTGCCTTCCCACCGGGAGCAAGCAGGAGCTAGCCGGAAGGGCCATTGCCTGGCTTTCCGCCGCTGGTACGAAAAGAAGGATGCCAGGCCTTCCTCCTAGAGCTGGGCACTTCACAGCAACTGACTTGGTGAAAAGAGGTGCTGTTTCCCAGTTTCCTCCTCCTTCTCTCCATCCCTGCCCCAGGAGGCTTTCTGGGAGCTTAGAAACAGCTAGAAATCATACGGCTTAAAAAAAACAAACAAAAAAAAAACAACAAAAAAAAAAACACACAAAAAATTTAAAAAATGGCGAAGGAATCCACACAAAGTATGATTTAGCTATTCTGCTGCAATGATTTCGATAAATAAGGAGAGAACAACCCCTCTTCAGACCAGTGTCTTTCAGTCTCAAGTTCACCCCCCTCCCTCCCGAGATGAAGTTGCATTCCGCCACCCCAGGGGACGCGGTAATGGATGGAGACCTGGCTCCTTTTCACACAAGTAATTGGCAGCCGTTCCCTCCTTCCTCCCGGCTGGATGGGGAGCTGGGGAAGGGCTTATGAAGACAAATGTGGACTTTACCTGGGGTTGTGGTGTGTGCTTGTATGCTCTGTGTGTGTGTGCCTGCGTGCCCTTTCAGCTGTGTTTATGCGCATAAATAAGAAGGTGTTCAGGAGAAACAGAGCAATTCCGATGCACTCCGAGGCTGTCACATCTCTGATCCAACCACCCCGCTGCTGCCCGCCTGCCTGCAGCCCTGCTGAAGCAAACAAGGCAGCATCTGGTCTGTCACGAAGGAAAGCTTCGGCGTGCCCCAGGGGACAGGATTCACTGGGGGCTGTTCCCTGGGGATTCACACTAATCCCACAGGCACAGCAATAGTAAATTTACTCCTTTGACAGTTTTGCCTCCAAATTCATAAGTAGCTAAAAAAAACCCAGCGAAAAACCCTGCTCTAAAACTGAGCAGTAACCTTGAATCCCTCGTTAAAAGAACCGTGCGTTATTAATCCCAGTGTCACTGTCACTCCTTAACTGTTCCATTCAAATGCAAGAGTGTTCAAAGGATAAACCACAGAAAAGAGAGAGGAAAGTAAGACAGGAAGGGAGAAAAAAAAAGAGAGAGAGGAAGAGAGAAAAAGAGAAAAAAAAAAGTGAGAAAGTGAGAAAGAAAAAGAAAGAAAGAAAGAAAGAAAGAAAGAAAGAAAGAAAGAAAGAAAGAAAGAAAGAAAGAAAGAAAGA
>WYDI02029463.1:0-17469 GCA_009867235.2 Psittacus erithacus | reverse complement strand
GGGGCAGGATCACCTCCTTCGACCTGCTGGTCATGCTGCTTTGGATGCAGCCCAGGATACGGTTGGCTTTCTGGGCTCTGAATCTCTTCTCTGCCCAACCTGGAGCTGTGCCTGGGATTGCTGCGACCCAGGTGTAGGACCTTGCACTTGGCATGGTTAAACTTCGTATGGTTGGCATCAGCCCACCTCGCAAGCGTGTCAAGGTCCTTCTGGATGGCATTATCAACCAAACCACACAGCTTGGTGTCATCGGCAAACTTGCTGAGGGCGCACTCAATCCCACGGTCCATGTCACCCACAAAGATGTTGAACAAGACTGGTCCCAACACTGATCCATCCTCACATTGTCTTTCTGTCCTTCCATACATGCTTACCTTTCATCTGTCTGCTAGTCACTCTGCTGTTGCTACCATCCTTACTTTATCCTGTTCCTCTGGCTGGACTTCTTTCCATCCTTGTTTCCAGCCACCCTGCCCTTTAACCTTCTTTCTGTCCTTCTCATCCTTTCATCCATCTTTCCTTCATCCCATCTTTTCCTTCCATTCTTCCTTCACTCTTCTTCCTTCCATCCAGCCATCCAGCCACCCTTTCTTCTGTTCATCCTACCTTCTGCTGGTTGTCCTTCCTTCCATCCTCCCATCTGTCCATCCATTCCTAGGTTTGGCCTTCTGTCCTTCCATCCATTCTTCCTTCACACTTTTGTCCTTCCATCCATCCTTACGTAATATACATTATATATATTTATAATACATGCAAATGCAATGTCCTGGAGCAGGGTAGTAGCGCAGGTCAGCAGCAGACTATTGCACTGCTCCTGCTGTCCATGTCTCCACTGAGGGGTGGGCAGAGGTAGTACAGGGCTTGTAACACCCATGAGGCAATTAAACAGCCTTTCCAAGTGCTATAAATACCATCTCCCACGCTGGATGAGTGAGGACCACCCCCTGGTGCTGTGCAGCGTGCCAGCACACAGTGCAGATGGAGAAAGAAGGATTTTATTTCCATGCAGAGATGGAACTTTTATGGTACAGTGAGATGGGCCTGTTGCTCATTTCCCATTTAATTTCATATGCAACTGGCTAATAGCATCCCAATGTCCCTCTCCACATCGCTACTCATGCAGTGTCTCTAATGCACCCTAAATGATGACAGCCCGACAGCAACGGGCTCAATCAAGGCAACGGCTGCTGCTGGCAAACAGCACAAGTCCTGCTCTCATAAATCTCCCATTACTATAATGAGACAGCAGAATGGCGCAGGGATTTACAATCTGTGTGGTGAATTACCCACCCACCTGCTCACTGAGACCATGTTCTCTGTGTTTATCCTTCCCTTCTCCTCCTTTGTACCAGCCTGACTTGCCAAGGAGGAAAAAACCAGGCATTTTATCAACACACCATGCAGCATTCCCGTGACCCTGGATGGAGCTGTTTGGATCAGATATCCAGCACTGTTCATGCAGATAGATAGAGAAGAACATGAGTGATTAATCGGTAACAGTTAATTGCAACATACACACAGACCCTCCCTCCTGCTTGTCCCCTGCCATACATTGAAAATTACATCAGTGGGAGGAATAGGGTTTTAATCTAGATAAAGCATTTTTGACTGCCCCATCTGAATTACAGGCCAACCATTGAGCTGTCATTCTGTTCCATTCGGAGTGACAGAGCTGCAGAAAACCACTTTTGTTTAATTGGGATAATACTGTATTTTCCTGAGTCCTTTAGGAGAGACCTGATTTATGAGGAATGTTCTTCCTGAAACAAAAAGACACTGGCATATGAAGTCCTGACAGCAAAGGCCAAAGTCAGAGATTGCTTAATACAACACCTCTGACTAACCAGGTCAGTGCATTCACCTCGGCAAGCTGGAGATGCTGGTATCCCCATTCTGAGGCCTGAACAGGCTGGGCCCAGTGTTTTCTCCCCAGATGGCAGCATTCAGGTGAGCTGGGCACCCACCATTTATACAATCATGAGATTGAAAAAGGTTTAAACTTTGCAGAATCAGGTTGGGAAAGAGCTTCAAGATCATCAAATCCAACCGTTCCCCAGCACTGCCAAGGCCATCACTAACCCACGTCACTGAGGCCTCGTCTCCATGATGTGTGAACACTTGCAGGGCCAGTGACTGCAGCACTGCCCTGGGCAGCCTGTTCCAGTGCCTGAGCACCCTGTGGGGCAGGAATTGTTCCTCAGCTCCATCTAAACCTGCCCTGGTGCAGCTTGAGGCCGTTTCCTCTTGTCCTGTCACTTCCTACTTACACAGAGATGATGTGGGGCCCAGTATAAAATACTTCACAGCACAACCTACACTCTCATTTCCAGTTTGATTTTGCAGTGAAGGCTTGGCGGGGGTGGTGGGTGCTCCCTTCTGTTCATCCCAAGTGATCAACATTTCTGGAAAGCTGCTGCCCTTGCTGCAGGCTGCAGCTGTGCATTCCCCATCCAGATGTTTGCCTCTTAGCAAGAAAGATGGTTTCTGCTGCCAGGAAAGGGCAGGCAGCTGGCAGGAGCCAGCTGGTGGGATGCTGCTAATCTATGCAGTGACAGGCCTGAGGTCAGTATGCTTTTGCTCCAGATGTTGCATCAGCTCCAGTGCTCCAGACAAGAGCATGGGACTAAGATCACCCAGGAAGCTGTGCTGCTCTGCTTGCCCCTGGAACAACTGCAGTTAGTGCTTCTGGAGAGTGACACAAAATCAACCTGCACCCCTAAAGGGGGAAACACCCCAAGAGACTGCGCACCAGGACCAGAAAGGCCTATTTTAGTTTTGCAGGTATTGTTGATGCCGGCACCCTGGTTTGGTTGTGCTGGGCTGAAAAGGAAAGGTTTTGATGTCTGCACTCAGGTGGCCACCCCAGCACCTTGTGTCTGTAAGAGCTTTGGGAAGTTTTTGTTACTGACTTGGACCACATCCACAGCTCCAAAGCACCATAAACCTTGTGCTGGATGTACCACAGGCCAGTGGTGACATCTGTCCCTCACCACCCTCTGTTTCCTTACCTGTGTCTGCAGATGGCAGTTGCTGGTACTCTGAAACAAAATAAAATGTAAAAAATCGCACCAAAATCTGCTTTATTTGGAACTGTGGCTTATTTCTTCATGAAATACGGTCTCTTAATCCCCACAAACCCATTATTTAGGTTCTGTAGGATTTCTTCAGCAGTAATTGTGTCCTTTAAACATCTGGCTTTTATCAGGGAGCTTTTCTACACGCTCAGGTAATTCATATCCACAGGAAACAAAGTTTTCTTGGAGAAAACTGCAATGGTAAAGTGCTGAACCTTTCTTTTATCAAAATAAAGGCAAAACTATTAAAAGGGGGAGCATCTTAAAACGAGGTTTAGTATCCTGTCTTATCTGTGTATGCATTTCTGTTCTACCTGAGCACATGTGTGCAGACTTTTACCCTCAACTGCCCTGCCCGGGCATACCATGGACCCCTACCCTGTGCCCTGGCCTAAGCCACGCCATGGTGGGATGCCTCCACAGTCATGGCCCATTCCATCTGAGCTACCCACAGTAACTTGGTGTGAACTGGGGAGATTAATTTGAACATAAACTTTCCCAAGACCTGATGTAAGATACAGTTTAAAGTGTCCAATATAAAGGAATTCAGAAGACACCTTTGATAAAAGCAGAAGAGGGCCTGTAGGTTCCCCTGATTTTCTTCTGTTAAAAGAGCCAATTTACTAGAAGGAGAAACAAATGTATGACGAAACCCTATTCCAGGTACTACGAGTTGTACTTTGAGTCAGCATGTGGATAAATACACTAACCCTGACTTCAAGGGCCTCACAGCAGTCCCTGTGCCCGTAAGCAGATGAAACCTGTCAGGGGTTATGCATTGCCCTGGAGGGGCTCTTTGTTGTGGTGTGTACCTGAGTTGCTGCCTTTTCCCAGAAAACATTTCTGGGAAGACTTGCATTCATCACTGGGTATTTTCCTTCTTTTAGTCTCAGCCTGGCTGTAGCCTTTCTCCCAGGATGGCAGACAGCACAATCCTGTTCTGAGTATCATTTACAGTTATGTTGAGCAGTGGAATACTGTAGAATAAAGGTTTCCTGTGTGGCTCTACAGAGGCTTTATGCTGTGCTCATCTTATTCACGATTTGCACTGGCATGAAGCAGACCCCTAATCACATCCAAAGTTAAACCCCAAGGTCCCAGAACCCCAGTGTTTGGTTCCTCATACCTTGCACACACCTACAGGTCAGCTGCTTTGCTCCCTTCACCTCTGCCCCAGGGCACGAGCTGGCTTCTCAGGCTGCAAAAGAGAAGAATCATGAAGCAGTAGCCTAAAAAACCCAAACCAACTAAAAAAACAAGCTGAGCCCAGTGAGCTTTTAGTTGGTACCAGAGGCAGTGAGAGACTGAGCTGCAGCATTTTGTGATTTACCATCAGGAAGGTGTCTGCAGTGCCACTTTGTACTGATGAAAGCCCCTGAAGGCCTGCCATCATTTATTCTGCTCATGTAGGTTAGAGAGGAGTCCTTCCAGGAGGTGACCCAGTGTATTCATCCCTGTGTCAAGGTATGGGGACAAAAAGGTCAGTAATTATGCAGTCCATGCACTCACTGGAGAGCAAGCTGGTCCCACATTCAGCCTGGGACAGACTTAGTCTTTGCTGAAAGCATGCAAGGGGGATGCCTGGAGAACTGGCCCTGGAAAGCAATGGATCTGGGTAAAAAAGAGCATTGCAGCAGCTCCTTCAAGCTAAAGCCTCAGAGCAAGAAAGAAAACAGCATGAAGAAAGCAAATCTGAGAGCAGAGAGGACAAACCTGGGACCCTCAACTGGTTTTACATAAGCACCTGTCCCGACTCAGTGAACCAGCACAGGCTTTTGCCCTTTCTCCCATCCACCACTCTGTTTTACTCCCCATGGACAGCTGCACAGCTTGAACAGGAGCTCTCCTGGGTAAACTAAAGCCCAGTTTAGGGGTTGTTTGCTTTCTCACTTGTTTATCTCCTCAGTGAGGACACCAGAGTAAAAATAAGCACTTGCTGTGCTTACAGCTCAGTCCAAAGGAGCTGCAACTGACCTCTGGCAGGGGCCTCGCAGGGCTCCAGCAACAAACCCAGCAATAATGAGGAGATTTGCTGTGGCTGTTAGAGCAGTGTGCTGAGCTGCCTTCAAGCAACAGCTAATAGGAGTGGGAGCCTTCATCCATACAGCTTTTTATGTAACGCTCTTTTCAGTCTGCTTCTGCTCTGAGGCAAACATCTCCTACTTTACTTGTTCTTTGGCTATGCTGAAGAGATGAGGCAAAGGTAACTATCACTGCTTTTTATGTACTGTCACCTCAGCCTGTAACCACAGGTTTTAATGGTCAAATCCACACACAGGAGACACTGCTAACAAATGACACAGTGCCCCCACATCACCAATAGCCACCATGTTACCGGAGACATTTTGACTTCCAGAAATCAACTGGACTCAAGAGGGAAAGTCAATGAGAGTTACAGCTTGCTAGAAAGAAAACAGATCTGGAATAGTCTGGTTGGTAACTTGCTTGTGAAATAAATAAGCAGTGATAAAAAGTGGTATCCAAACTCTGAGGGGGAATCTGGCTGGGAAGCAGGGGTGCCCACATTCTGTCCCATGCACCCCCCCATACACATGACCAGCTACTTCTCGCACATTGCTCACTGATAGTGTATCATGAGATTTACCCTCATGATCACAAAGAACCAACAGTTCACAAAAAACATTACAGCATAGCACAGCAGCAGAACTATCACAGCATTAGTTCCCCAGTGACCTTGTCATTTAGATGATAATCCAGCTCACCCAGCTGAATTATGCCAGGCTGGAGCACAGTGTGGTTGCACCTTCCTTCTTAGCAATTCAGACTTGTCAGCTTTCCTCCAGCTGCTCTTCAGAGCCAGGCCACTTGTTACTTCCCCAGCATGCAGCACTGAAAACGAGTATCTGCCATGTGTAAGGCTGTGGGGCATATTTTAGGAACAGACAGATGTGACGATAGACAAGAGATGTTATATAGAGAGAAATACATATATCTGTCTCACCTGTATCTCACCTGTAGCTGCCCAAGCAGTCAAGGAACTGAGCTGCTTCTCCAGTGTCGGCGCTTTTGGGCTCCTGACCTCACAACTGTAACCTGTGGCTGGGGATAGTATAAAATGCTGTATATTGTCCTGCACCATCATCTGCTGCGTCTTAGAGAAGACAGCTTGTCAACCAAGACTCTGGAGAGTGTGGTGCCAGCCTGCCAGCCCCTTCTTCCCTCCCCCTCAAAAAAGAGGCTAAAGAAAACAAGATGTTTGTGAACCCATCTCTCCAATTCTGCTTAAAACCCAGTACACAGCTTCTAGTGGAATAATGATTTCTTGATGGGTTCTCATAAATGGACTGTTCCCCACATTATCTGAAATAATCGGTTCATAATGACCACAAAACGAACAGCAGGTAGGAAATGAGCTTGCAGTTGCCAAAACATAATGGATCATTTAGTCATTCTCTGAAGGCTTTAACACTTATTTTGCTATCAGAGGCCTTTGCCTAATTGCACTGTTCTTACAAATCTGGCTGCTGGAATCAGTTAATTCACATCAGAATAAGGCCCTACAGAAAATAAACACTAAAAACCAGACAGATTCAAGTCGTAGTCACTCCATCCTGATTTAACTGATGAACCTTACAGTCAGGAGTGTGCTTTCCCTCCTGGTTTTAGTGCTGTTTGATAACATCTGAGGTTCACACAAATAGAAAACAGCTCCTGTGACGGTGTGTGCTTGCTTGCATAAAGCCCCAGAGAAGCGCTATCAATCTGTCAGTGCAAATAAGTAAAGATTTCAGAGTAGCAGACTGCATGACAACTCTTAACTTCTTCACCACCATTTTTACAGGTAGTTGGGGGTAAAACACGACCAAGGAAGAAATTTCCTCCGCTCCAAAATGGCCTCTTCCAAGCTTAATTTTTCTGCCCATGGTCCTAACATAAAAGCTGAGCTGTCATTTAACAATACAAGTACAACACAGAGGTGTGCCTGTATTCCCCCCCCTGCAGCCATACACTCCCAGCCCCCTTCTGATCAATCTTTTCCTGTAAGAATCTTTTTTTACCTCCCACCCCCATACATTCTGCATCTTCTTTTAATGTC
The DNA here is from genome assembly GCA_009867235.2 of Psittacus erithacus. Taxonomy (NCBI): domain Eukaryota; kingdom Metazoa; phylum Chordata; class Aves; order Psittaciformes; family Psittacidae; genus Psittacus; species Psittacus erithacus. Next base: position 10,338 of record WYDI02029463.1, on the reverse strand, counting down.
GCCTGCCTTTTATTTCAGGGTCATTTCCAGCCCCTCTTCCCCCAGCTAACAACAGTAACAAAACCCAGTCTCATAACCCCTTCACATCTCAAAGCCTTGCAGAGTTTTCTTCTGCCGTTAAAATCCTTGCATTAAGCATGGGCTCCCTCCATGTCTGGGGGAAAGCTGGCAGAGACAGGAGGACAGCTTGGCTTTCCATAGATAAGCTCATGTCTGCTCTGTCAGACTATGTTCAATATTTATTCTGGAATTTCTTGGATCTTTTTTGATCTTCTTTAAAATAATCCTTATTTTTTGGGTGAGCTGCTTTATGGGAAGGAGCTGGACAAGCCATTTAAATATATGTATTTTTTAATTAGTCCTGTAGTAGGAATTGTGTTTCAGTTATATTCTCTTGTCTAGTGCTTTCAAAGAGATACTGAGGTCAACTTTGAAAACAGTCTAATTTTGGTGAGTGTTCAGTGTATGTGTACATGAAGATGTAATTAAGACTTAAAGAAATGCCTCGCATTAGGTAAGTGGACCATGCCTTACCCTGAACTGCCATTTCCATCAGTTCAGGAAAACTGAACAGATCCAAGCACTTCCTTTGCCTGTGTCCACAGGTACACCCACCCCACTGCTGTCCACACAGACCTGGTTGGTGGTGTGCCACCTCCCACACTTGCAGCCAAATGGGGGCCTCCTGTGGTCACAGAGGACTTGCTCCAAGTTCAAGTCTTTCCACACAAAAGGCTTTGATCTTTTCTGTGTGTCTCAGAAGACTACGCATGTACTGCTTCTGTTTCCTGCACAGCAAGGCAAGCTGCATCCATGGATGCCATTCAAGATGTTTTTCATTGTGGCTCTGTAATGCAGAAGGTTAGGAGGACAAGAAGAAGCTATTTAGAAAGCATTTGGACTGATTTGTATATAGAGTTACTATTTCTGTGAATGCAATCTGGATAATTATGGCCCTAAATAGCCAAACTATTTGTGCAGAGCTTCCTCCACAGCTGTAATTACACTTGCATTTTGCACATCCAGTTAAGCCTGCACTGAAGTGCAGGAAAAATTGCCTGCAATACTACGACACTCTAGATCCTTTAAGGAAAGCAGGGCCACACTCCTGAAGTGGGCTCCACAGAGGGGAAGGCTGCACTGACAGTGACTCATGGGCAACAACTGAATCCCCGTCACAAGTAATAGGAGAAAATCTTCCTTTTCAGCAAGGCAGTCATTACAGTTGAGGACCTTCACCAGTTTAAGAGGCATCTCTAGAAGAAGGCTTACAGAAAAGGGAGTGGAAAGCAGCCTCAGTTCAAAGTTACATGCAGGGCTTTCTAAGGAAAAACCCAAGACAGTATTTTTATACTTGGGCTGAGACCACAATTTCTGTTTTATACAAACAGATATATTTAGACAGATACGAATTTCCAATATGCTGCAGAAGCAGCAGGCAGCTGGTATCTGGGATGAGTTAGATTTACCTTCAGCTACCTTGCGTTTACCTTAGTGTCACTCATCCCTGGGTAAAGGCAACAAGAAGGGACACACGGATCCTGGTCAAATTTGTGTTTCAGAGATCAGGAAACAGAGAGCCTGTTCTCTGCCACAGTTTGCTAAACGTGTTTTCTTTTCCTTTGATAATAAAAATGGCCTGCACTAGAGCCCAAAGCAGGACCCCAGAATAGGTGAAACGAGGCCAAAACTCACTTGTGCAAACAAGACCAAGACAATCTCAGGTACGCTGGAAACACAGTGTTCTTTTAACATTTAGATTGAGAAAATCAGGATGGAAGTAACCAGGTGCGTTTTTATTGATCTGTGCCTGGGAGTTCCACGTTCACCACCACCAGTGACTGGCTTGTTTAATGAAGAAAGAAACCCTACTGGATTCATGCCCCTGATTCCTGTCATTCAGGTGCAGTGCACTGAGTTTGTGCTACAGAATAAGTTACTTGGGCAGTTTAATGTTTTGAACATTAATTAAAATCTCTGACCTTGACTCCTGGGTTCAGCCACCTCAGGTAGAGAACAGTGAATGTGATAATCTGCAGCTTTTAAGATAATTAGCATGTTTTTCTGGCCTTACCTCATTCTGTGCAGTGCTGTCACTCTGCAAGAAAAAAGCCACTGCAGTGTTTTGGGTATCACCAATTTCCCAAACAATACACAAATAGAAATGATAATATTAGATGGGTTTGTAAATACCGTCAGAAATTCCCCTGTCAAGAACCTCACATGCCTCAGTTCAAATCTTCCCAATACTAAGCATATTATTCCTGCTAACTCCACCCAACACACACTTTGCAGAGTTGCTTGGCAAAAATTTTTGGTGAAAACTTAAAATGTTTTATTCCCAAATCCTAGATTTTTTGATTAGGAAATGCTCTTACAGTGTTTCGTATTTGGCTGGCTGCTTTCTGCTCCTGTCCTGGCTAAACTCTGTGTAAAATGAGAATGCTGTACTAATGCCTCCCTTCCTTTTTGAACCTTGGTAAGGGTTTTAGGGGTTTTTTCCTACCTTGGTAGAGCTTTTCACTCCAGACATGCCCACGGTGGGATGCTGCTCACTGGAACATTGTTTAACCCAGAACTGGTGTTGTGAGGCCTCCCTACATGGGAGAAAGTCAATCATTCCATCAGTTCACTTCTTTTTAAAAGAATACATCAAACTCTAATCCTATAAAAATAAATCTCACTATCAAAGTACAGGTGTTCCAGGAAGAAAAAGCCAGTATTTATACTCTAGCTCCCACCATGCTGTTAAACCACAGCACTAGCTGTAAAACTGAAGACAAACTATAGAAAACACACTTTATCACCACTGTAATTTGGCTTTGGATCTCAACTTGAAGCCCTGATGGTGGGGGAATTAGTCTCACCAGAAGCCACTTGCTGGGAGACTCCAGCCAGCACCTTCCACTGAGGAGTCGCTGGTGGGTGATGATGATCTTGCCTTCCCCATCACTGCTGCTGCCACAGTGGAGCCAGCGAAAAAGTAAAGCTGGTCTTTCACAGGCTGTCAAGTGAGGTGAAGTTGTGCAGAAGCTGCAGGACAAAACATAAGGGAAACTGGTGACTAAGTTTTAACATTATAGTTTGCTATGACCACTTACGGTCTTGATGATCCACTTCGGTTGCTAAATTAGCTCTTTCAAGGGGGATCTAATTCCTGAAAACCAAAACAAAACATCAGCTTAACAGATCTTGAGGGCTTAAACATTCTAATGAAATAAAAACAAGCTGGAGTTACCATAGCTTGGTATGCACAAACCTTCCAAAATAAATCAACAACTGGCAGCAACTGCCTTAGATCAAAGGAGGCTTCTGCACTTGCGTAGAGTTGCATAACTCTATTAAATATTTAGATGATAAATAGGAATGTTTCCCAGAGGTATGTGTATACAGGCAAACACACACACTCTCACATATCTATCCATACATAGCAGTCCAAAATATCTACAGCTGTATCTCTACATATCTATATGTACACATGAACACGCATTTGTATGATTAACACACACAAACATAAAGGACATCATATCAATTTGGGATCAAATTCTACTCAGCAACCAATCAGGTCTTTTTCCCCTGAGCAATACTATAAATATTAATGTGATTTCTTTATCCTAAAAGTTGAGGCTGTCAACTTACAGGAACTGCTAATTCAAAGGAAAAGAAATGTGGCTTTTGGGTAGGAGTTACTTTCATGCCCAGGATTGTCAGCAGACAGGTTTTGTGTAACACGCTGATTTCCAAGTCATAAGCCATCATTTTCAGCATGCGTGTGTTAACATCAAGTTTGTGAGTTCAGCGTATCAAAGGCAGCAGTGCAGTCAGTGACAAGAATCACAGATTTCAGACACTAGCACAGTGAAATATCTGCTAGAAATCATTACGAACAGCCATGTAAATCAACTCAAAATGGGTCTTAAATATGCAACAGATATTAAAGGAGAACTTTGATTATTCCAAATCCTGGTTTAATTAACACTTACTCATAGTCTGGCTTTATTTTTTCTTTTCATCTCCTACCAGTCATTTATTTGACATCTCTGGTGTGATGGGAGTGATATTTAAAATGAATTGGAAACACAGGAAGAGAAACCATTTCCAGTACTCTGTCTGGCTACAGAGATTCTGTTGATTCGTATTAGCAGCTCTGTCATGTAACTGGCCAAAATGCTTGTCAGGGTATTAGCCAAGGAACAGATGGGTCAGTGGTTTTCAATAAGAGACAGGTTCAAAGCATCTCATTCATCTTTAAATGTGGTTCTCACTACTTTAATTGTAGGTGTGGAAAGCTGTTGTTAACAGCACTTGACACAATCTCATATATGAATGTGCTCCCCCTGGGCAGCACACTCCCACCAGCTGACCCTGACCTTGATTCTAACAGAAATCATCGCTTAGGACAGAGTTTCAGGAGAAACAGTCGTCTTTTTACTCTCCCCAGCACATTTTCCTATCGAACCCAGTTCCTTCGCTGCTGAACGTCTCCAAAATCAGCCTGATGCTGAGGCTTTTAAATTATGATGAAACGGGAAAGTAGGGCAGACAAGGAGAGGAAATCTTTCAAATGCAGTTGTGATTGCCATGAGTCCTGATTCCACTGCAGGCGGTATTAAAATGTGCTGGCAGAGTTGGGCTGCATCTTAAAGTCCCTGTTTGGTTTTGAGTCTCGTACCAATGCAGAATGGGTCAGCTGGTGCAATGCGAGAAGCAGGAACAGTCTTCTAAATAAAACATGTTAACAATAGATGCCTTACATTCATTTTCTTACTTGGAGATTACTTTTTATTATGTAAAGCATATTGTTAAATGTGAAGTGTTGCTAAGTGCTGGATTACAGGTGATCTGGCCTTCACTCAGTCCCACAGGTTTATTTTGGGTCTACATTACAAGACAGAGTCAGAATCCCAGACTGGTTTGGGTCGGAAAGACCTTAGAGCTGATCCAGTTCCAACCCCTGCCATGGGCAGGGACACCTTTCACTAGAGCAGCTTGCTCCAAGCCCCTGTGTCCAACCTGGCCTTGAACACTGCCACGGATGGGGCAGCCACAGCTTCTCTGGGCACGCTGTGCCAGCGCCTCAGCACCCTCACAGGGAAGAGCTTCTGCCTTGTCTCCAACCTGTACCTCCCCTGTTTCAGTTTGAACCCATCACGCCTGGTCCTACCACTACAGTCCCTGATGAAGATTCCCTCTCTGGTATCCTTGTAGGCCCCAATAAATCTGAATGAATGTGGCTTCAAGGCTTCTAACTGGCCAAGTAACACTTGGTAGAATAAAATAGTCAACTTCTGCTGCAATATGGTAGATCTTAAATTCTGGTTGCAATACAGAAGCAGACTGTAGGAATGTTATCTTATTTCCTTATTTCCTTTCAATGTTCTTCCTGTCAGTAGACAATTACATTGTCAAATCTGTATGCAAATAAACACGAGGTACGCAAACCCTGGCTAATGTAACAGCTGCTCTAAGTTTGCAGTCAAATTGTGCAGATCACTCCTGTCACTTGGAAATTGCTTTTTCCCTGTTATTCAGAGGAGGTAAAAAATAGTTTACATTGTTCCTGCCGCTGTTCCAGATTCCCTTATAGTTAGACCTGCACAGACTGGAGAGAACAGGAAAAAAATCAAACTGATAAGCCCCAGTCAGGCAGTCAGCTCATCCAGCAATATGATGTCTTTCAGCGTGTCAGGATGAAGACCCTCCTGTAAAGAGTAAAATTACTGTCACTGACCTCCAGAATTTCCCATTTTGGAGATTCCTATCACTGGATTGTGCTCCAGGAGACAGGTCCAAAACTCTTGAACAGGCAGCTCCAGGCAGCTCATCACTTTCAAGAGTGATTTCCAGCAAATCCTCCCTGCCACAACAGCATCTCCAAAGATAATGCAATGTCAGGGACAAAGAGTGAATCCCAGGTGTCTTCACGTCCTGGCTGAGGAGGAAGCCAAGCTCTTCCTCCAAAGTGACAGTCATTTCAGATAGAAATGTCTGTAACTTCAGGACCAGTTGACACTCCAATACGTGCTGTCAGGTTCCATGTGAGGCAGTGAGTAACAGCACCTCTTCTGATATGCCATCACTCTACCTTATTACAGCATTGATTTTTGCTACGCCTGACATCCCCAAACTTGCTCCTACAATAGGCAGAGTCTTCCTATTTTTAGATATACTGTCAATATTTTCTTCCAATATAATTTCTGCCTGGTTTGATCCTAATTAAGCACCTAAGGTCCATTTTCCAGCTTATGTCAAGGGGAAAAATCCCTTTGATCAATACTTTTTCTCTGCCTATTTCATTCTTGTCTTCCACTGCCAGATTTACCCTGAAAGTCCAAGAAGCCTCCAGCAACACACCACAGCTTGGCATAGTCAGTGCACAGCTACATCCTTTGTGGTCTTCCAGAAAGGGAAGGCTGTCATGAACTAGGACTTACCTGGTTGTGGCACTGACAGCTGGTGTCTCTGCTCTCATGAATTATTTAGGTGGTTGCATTTGCAAAAGAACTGCAAGGATCTACATAATGGCAAACAAAGAAGCAAATTTGACCTTTTAACATGCAGTAAGTTAAAGTGCATCTGCAGGGATGAAAGACACAAACAATCTCATGCTGTTAGAAGCTATAATATTTACAGTAAGTGATGCTTGCTCTTGCAGTGTTCACCAGCCCTTGTATTTAACTGTGCTGGAGCTTTCATTCTTCACAAAACCCAAGGATTTTCCTGAAATTATTTAAATAACAGCTTATCTTGCTTTAAATAGTTCCTTTTCCCTACATGAATTACATACCTGAAAGAGTTTAAAGCATTCTACTCTGTAACTTAGATGCTAATTCCTCACTGTCTTTATCATGTTTCAGTTAAAGGAAAGACTACCAAAGTAAGAGCCTGAAAACTGCAGAAAAGGAAATCCATGGGAGATATTAAGACAAAACTTTCTAGTTACAAGAACAGCGGATAACACAGAGAGCTGTAAAGTCTTTATGTGTCCTTACCAGGCTAAAGAGATGTCTGTCAGGATGACACAAGTACCAAGCTAGATGGAGTCTGTAGTTCCATGATTTTTGTTATGGATCAAACTTACTCTAACTACATCCCTGTAGGAACTAGGACAGGAATTTGCAACGATTTAGCTCATTCCTGATAGTGGTTGAATACTGTAATGACCCTAAAGAGCAAGTTCCTGGGTCCCTTTGGTGTTTAGCAAAGCCTCAGCTGTGAGATAAGCACCTTCCTATTTGCACTGATGCTCTGCTGCCTTACTTGGGTTCAGCTGGAAGGTAGGCAATCCTCTTCACTTGCAGCAAGGCACTCACTAATTAAATCTTAAGGAGATTAATTTGAGAAATTAAGATGTTTTGCGGTTCCCCTTCAGTGTTCTCACACATCCAGACTGACATTTGGTTTAATTGGAAGTTACCTTTCATAGAGCAGGTCTTTGATGATGAGCCTGAAGTATCTCCCCCTTTGCTCCCATCCTCGTTCCCCATCAGAATCACAAGGAGGGCTGCCTGGTGTGACTGCACTATTTGTATCTTCCTGCGCACGCACACACAATGCACTGCAATTTATTCCAGCATTTCACAAGCATCAAACAAACCCTTTTGCTTTACACTTCTTCCCTACTGCTTACATATTCTGTTTTCTAACAACAGCCTCACTACAAACCGCTATCTCCAGGCTTTTGTCAGTTGATGATGAGAATGGAAAAGAACCCAGGCTCAGATGAGAATATTCTCAAGTATTCATAAATATTCCGGTGCTGCATCTCCCAGCGTGGCTGCATCTCTGACAAACAGAAGAAGCTTCCTGGGTTCCTCTCCAGACAACCTGGCAGCTTTACAGACAGAAGCATGAAACAGCAAAAGGTCAAGTGCCACGTTTTTGCTGTGGCCAGGTTTGGGAACACAAAGCATGCAAGAAACACACCAAGACAGCTCCACTGTTAAAGCATGCAAGGGTTTAGTGATGGGCCCACTGGGATTTTATTTCATCAGGACATTTTTTCCCCTTCTGAAGGGGAAGTTGTGGAGATACTGTTGACACTGGTGTGAACGATGTGAGCATTAGTAGCAAGATTGCTGAATCATTACCCCTTAGTACAAATATACTACAAATATACATTGAATAGGTTCAGATGTCAAAGCTAACCCGTTTTTAAACTAAAGAAAGGGGAAAGCCCACATCCATACAGTGCTGTGGAGAATAAAGGGGAAACAGTGCTTTTAACTTCCACTTGGTGAAAAAACCATCCACAAGACAAAAGGACCTTCTCAGAGCAGGGAGCTGTCACCTTCATCCCAGGTCTGAACCTTCCAAACCACCATTAAGGAAGGAGAGACCTTGAAGGAGTTGCAAATGAGTATAACACTGAGGTAACAGGCCTCAGACCTTGGGGGATTTTTATCCTTCCTTGAGACTAATCAAATTTGTTCCTGGCATAAAGCTATGAAAGTCACCCCAGGGAAGAGTCTGGACCATTGGCTGAACAAGGGTTTAATATAAAATGACATATTTGCCTTTGAGTTTGCCATTTGAGACACCACAATGAAGGGAAAAGGCTAAAAAAAAGCCAAGACAACAATTCTTAATAAGTGTCTTGCTTTCCCTAGCCCAAGTTCTGTTAAAAATTAAGCTATTGCAACTAAGATTTGAGAATGTGTTCTCTATACCAGTGGGGTTTTTTCCCTGTTTTACTGCCAAGTATTACAGCTTCATGGCCTAATACATCTTTCCCTTACTGAACCACTGCAAACCAGAATGAACCCTTGGCCTTGAGCTGGGACACCATTGACTGGTGCTCAGCACTGCTTAAGGCCCATTGATCTCCCTGGGGGAAAGGACATGAGCCCTTGATGGTGCTTTTTGAAGACTGGGGCAGTTCTGACCCCAAACTGAGGGTGGTTTAGATGCATGCTGTTAAACCAAGTGGTTTGATAGGAAAAAACCTATCGTTGTGCATTTAATTTGCTTTTTCAATCAAGTTTGTTGCAGGTATTCATAATAGTCATAAAACCATAGAATGGTTTCAGTTGGAAAGGGTCTTTAAAGCTCATCCAGTTCCAACCCCTGCCATGAGCAGGGACACCTCACACTAGACCATGTCACCCAAGGCTTTGTCCAACCTGGCCTTGAACACTGCCAGGCATGGGGCAGCCACAGATTCTCTGGGCACCCTGTGCCAGCGCCTCAGCATCCTCACAAGGAAGAACTTCTTCCTTACATCTAACCTGAACTTCTCCTGTTAATTAGACCCATTTCCCCTTGACCTTTCACTACAGTCCCTGAAGAAATTATAGTACATGTCATTTTGATGAAGAGAAGGTGAAAATATGCCATATTATCACAAGGTAACAACATTACCTTAATCACAGCACCCATTCTTATTTTCCTTTGGATCTTAACTATTTCCAGGGTAACTTTCCTTGTGTTGCTTGAGTTATACTTCCCCATTTGTATTTCAGTCAGTGTGTTGCACACTGAATTTGCTGACAGGGACTTGGTAATCACTGGACTATGATGACATGGCAGGTTAATAATACAGCTCAATGTGCCTCGATTCATTCCTACTCCATATTCACAGAGAAAAAAAAGCCGCCTGAGTGGTGGCACTGCTCGGTAGCTTACTGTGCCAGAGACACAGAGCCATTTGATACAGCTATCAAGGAAACAATCTTTTCTTGATGGCTACTTTGTGTGGCTCCTCTGCTATCTGGGAGATTTGTAATGAAGGAACTAATTATAACAATGATAATGTAATTCAAGTAGCAAAAACACTGAAAGCATCTCTGTGTGGAGATATATACAGCAGGAGGAGATCACCCACCAGATCTGGCACTGCAGACTGCTTCTCATCATGTAGTCCAATATAATAAGCATTTGAGAGTCCCTGTTGCGAGCAAGTATTTAAAGACTAACATTAAGGAAGCTTATACCTTCCCAATCAATTGTGAAAGTAAAATCAGCAGTGAAGCAACAACAGAAATTGAAGCACAGCTAGAAGAAAATTAAAACCAGCTACCCAAGAATACCTGCCTTAATTAAAAGTTAGCTGGGAATAGGTGAATTAAAATGGGAATGACATCTGAATTCATGAAAGAGCAGGAAAATGATTCAGACTTTTTTCTGGGAATTCTAGTACAATTCACTGAGATTCAAGGCATTTTGCTGTCTAGACAGACGAGGTTTACACAGCCACTTTGTGAGAATGGGTCTGACTGTAGCTGTGGCTGATGCAGCATCGTCTGTGAGCTGACTTAAACAAGGAAGTTCAGGTTAGATCTAAGGCAGAAGCTCTTCCCTGGGAGGGTGCTGAGGTGCTGGCACAGGGTGCCCAGAGAA
>WYDI02029462.1:0-10962 GCA_009867235.2 Psittacus erithacus | reverse complement strand
GGTGGGTGGTGAGTGGTTGTATTCTCTTCCCTTGTTATTTCCCTTATCATTATTATTATTATTGGTGGTAGCAGCAGCGGTTTGCGTTATACCTTAGTTACTGGACTGTTCTTATCTCAACCTGTGCGAGTTACATTCTTTTGATTCTCCTCCCCATCCCTCCGGGAGCTGAGGAGGAAGCAGGGGGAGTGAGTGAGCAGGCTGCGTGGTAGGGCTTAAACCATGACATAGGTATGAACACAAGAAATGGATCACAGCAGTGGTTCACCTAGCCCTGTACTGCAGTCATTGACTGCAGCAGTAGGAAAGGCTATTTAGAGAATGTACAGGAGCCTTGCCACCTTCTGAGTTCATTTCCTCATGCATCACCATAAGCCACACTCACTGTATCACAGGGTACATCCCTGCTCATTTTCCTTACTATCTATCAACCCATTGGCTATGAATTTGTCCATCCCCTTTTGAAGCTGCTGATACAATCTGTACCCACAGCTCCCTGTGGCAACACTTTATGGAAGTTCACTATCCACTGAGTAAAAATGTACTTTCTTATATGTGTTTTAAAACACTCTCATTAATTTCAGTGAGTTTCCCTAGTTTCAATATTGCAGGTTTTGGTGAACAACAGTTCAGTTTCACTTCCACCTACATTTTTTTAAATTTCCCTTTGCTTTTTCCTCTCCAGACTGAAGAGTCCTGTATTTTTGCAGTATGTCTAGCCCCTGGAAATGGAAGAATGGAAGGTTTTAAGCCCATTATCCTCTGTTTCATTCCATTTCCCCCTCCAGAATGGCCATCCTTTCCTCTCATCCAAGTGTGATGGCATTACAGATACTACCATGCTACTGGAGGGGAGTGGGAGGCAGGGACTGATAAAGATGTTTGACTTTGCCTATAGTTATGGAACAGCCCTGCTGTTGACAAGGCTCTTGCATGTATCCCAAGTTCTGTACCTAAGCTCTGCAAACAGCTACACCCACAAGACTGCTATTCTCACAGGATTTGTGAAAAAGCAGTTCATTAAACAGATAATGTTGACATATGCATGACTGAGAGGCTCAGTGCACTCTTTCTCCATCCACACTCAGACTGCCGGAGCTGGAAGTTTCTCATGATGGTGTTGGTGTAAAGCAGTTTCTTCAAGGATGACACTGAATGCTAGTGAGACTCCTCAGCAATAGATCATCTTTTGAAAGTCCATCAGTTGAAGATGGATGTGCCTCTTTGTCTTTACAATTTTTTAAACTGCTAGTGCTCAACACTGTCTAACATGTGCTTAGTAATACGTATTTGGCTAATTTTCTGCTTGCCAGTCTGGAAAATCAGCACAGAGTCATCTTTCAGTATTGAGCTTGGTACACAGTTAATGTTAAGGGAAAACACAGAACTGTTAACAAAGACAAAGAGCACGAGCTGACATTATTTCCTTCAAGCTTCATTCAGCAGAATTGCCCTGTGGAGCACATTATTCTCAAACACACTTTGAAAATGAGTGGGTGAACATAGAATCATGGTACAGTTAGGGTTGGAAAGGACCTTAAGATCATCAAGTTCCAACCCCACTGCCATGGGCAGGGACACCTCACACTAAACCACGCCACCCAAGGCTCTGTCCAGCCTGGCCTTGAACACCGCCAGAGATGAAGCATTCACAACTTCCCTTGGCAACCCATTCCAGTGCCTCACCATCCTTACAGTAAAGAACTTCTTCCTTATACCCAGTCTGAACTTCCCCCGTTTAAGTTTTAACCCATTGTCCTATCACTACAGTCCCTAATGAAGAGTCCCTCTCCAGCATCCCTATAGCTCTCCTTCAGATACATCCTCTACCATTCTGTAATACTTGTTAAATATCAACAATGCTGCTGCGAGGGATGTAGAGCATGGAAGGTGTAGCTAGAGGACTGACACTCCTGACCAAAGGACAACACTTACAATTACAAAAGTTACAAAAATTACAATTCTCAGTAAGTTTTTTGTAAAATAAATGAAGAACAGTTTAAGTGGGTGAAAAGCTGGACAGAGCCTGGCCCAAGTTTACAGCTGAAATACATGCACACGGAAAACGGACAACAGAGTCCTCTCCAAGCGAAATACTCTGCCTGTATTTGTCAGTGGATCTGTAGTACATCATTTACAAAAGCAAGAGTTTTATAAATATTTCCTTAATGTTTTCCTTAGTTATTTTAATTAATGAAGGTCTAGTAGGTTGCTTCTTCAGTCACTGGTGAACTCAAATGTTGTGTTTCTATTCCTGCCTTGTCTTAAGGAATCCTGCAAGACAAGAAGTCAAATATATAAAACAGTGATGAGGAAGTGGCCAGTGACTGGAACTTGGAGGAAAATAATTAATAAAAGAATTATCATGATTAAAATGTAGGTACAGTGCTGGAAAAAAACACTTCTCCTAAGGGAAAATGGCTTACTGTCTTACTGCCTGGCATGATTAGTTGTGTCATGGATTTCCTCCTTTTTTTGCTGATCCTAGTGACAGGAGAACATGCATTTGATAGAGACTTTTCATTCAGTATATATTGAGCTGTAACCTCACATTTTGAAAACAACAGAGAATAATGTATTACTAGTCAATCTAATATCAAATGATGAGCAAACAATTCAGGAATAAACTAAAGTCCCACTGAACCCAAATAGCTGCTTGAGCTGAAACAGCTATGAAAGCATAATTATGTTTGGAGAGTTTACCTTGCCTTTCTGAGTAACTCTAAATATTTATTTCACATATCTGTTCATATGTTGTTGGGGGTTTAACATTCCTAAGTCAATTAATGCAATATGGCATGAGAGTATGTGCAGCACCACAGTGCCATAACACTGGAGATGCAAGTTCCATGTTTTCTTTGTTAATGCAGCTCTAGAAAGAATACTCTGACATGTTATAGACTAGTAGGTCATCATTGCTTTGCAATGAAATCCTAGTTGTCTGAATCAGTGAGGTGACATTGAGGATTTGCAGCTAACTGCAAATCAATACAAAAGTGGAAGATAATAGTGGAAGAAGTAGATTGTTAGAGGGAGAACTCTGAGTCACAGATTTTGAAATACTGGGCTTCTATGTGTAATTAATATTTCTCTTTCCAATGTAAAGCAGGTATCTGCTGTGAAATAATACTATCCATTTTTTCTTTAGGAAAAAAAAAATCATGGTGGGAGTCAAAAGAAAGTTATTAAGAGATGTTAACAAGGTGGTTCAATGGGCTTTATTCGGAACACGCCAGCAGAATTCTTTTTGCTTGAAAAGACAGTGCTCTGAGTCCCTAAAAATCACAGACTTTAACTGTAAAATATGATCCAATCAACAGTGCTACATATATGAAAAATGCTCCCAAAATCCATGTTGCTGACAGGGTTTCATTACACTTATCACCGTAGAGAACCTGCCCACTGAGGTTCATTTATTGTTGATTAGCTTAGGCATGGAAGAGAAACATGATTATATCTGCACTCAGCCCAAAAACATTAGCAGCGCTGATGCTGTTAGTTCAAAAAGAAATTATTTGTAAACAACAGTCTCTATGATCTGATCACTAATGTCAAGAGAACACAAGTAAGCATAGCTGTAATTTTAGAGCAGACAACAGCGCTCTACAGCTCACTTAGCTGAATTATTTTCCTTTTAATGTCAAACTGAATGTGCTGTTAAAGGATGTTCAACACAGTAACAGAGCATTGCATTAACTCTTTGCTTAGCAAAGGCTGAGCTTCCCAAGGAAGGAGGATAGCAATAGCCAAGAGCTAGAAATCTATCCCAGTGAACTCTTTCTGTCTGTATCTCTCCACCTCAGTAAGAGCTTTTGAATTTTAATCTCTTGGTCTCCATTTTACATACTTTCTGACTACAGAAATAAGGCAGGAAATGTATTTTTCTCCTTATAGTCTGTCTAACTATGGGCTGCATATGGCTCATTCTGGACCTCAGATAAAATATATGGTCTTAGAGACCCATATCAGTTTTCATTTCTCTCTTTTCCTTTCATAATTTCCAGTAAAAATATAAAGTGACCCTAGAAGTGAACAGAATAAACCACTTAATTTCTGCAGGAGGACAGGAGGAAACACTCAGCAATCTTTCCTCCTCTTCTCAGGTTTATGTGTGCAGCATTGCCAAAGCTGGAGACTTTCTGTGAGGCATCAGCTTCTAGAACTGAACTGAGATGTTGCAAGTGTTCTTTTTTTTGTAATGTACATTTCCTATATTAGTACAGAGAAGTCTTGAAAGCAAGATCTGAATGCATGCAGCAGTCTTAAAGCCACCAAAACAGAGAAGAGAAGGGGACATCCTGTATGTTCAAATTCAACATGGAACACATGATGCATGAGGACAGGCTGAGAGATATGGGGTTGCTAAGCCTGAAAAGAAGGCTTAGGGGACTACCAGGGGTTTATAGACAGGATAGGATCAAAGTAGTCAGAAATGAGAGGCAATAAGCACAAACTGCTACTCAGAAATTCTGGCTGGATATAAGAAGAAAATAAAACAAAATCACAGAAGAATGGCCAGGCACTGGACCAGGTTGCCCAGAGTGACTGTGGAATTTCAGTCCCTGAAGATACTCTAAATTCAACTTAACAAAAGCCCATGCAACCTAATCTAACTTTGAATTTAGGTCTGTTTTTGAGAAGGAGGTTGAACTAAGTTGACCTTCAGAGATTTTTTCCAACCTGAATTATTCTGCAGTTCTATTTGTCTCAATTCTCAGTTTGCTAAGCTACCCAAGCCAAAGTTTTTTGCCTTCTCTCATAAAAGAGGAGCACCTTTAAAATTTGTTTTATTCAAAGAGGCAGATTATAATTTTTCCTGTGTCAGTCAAGAATCTATAATGAATGGGGTGTAACTCATGTAAATGTCTATAAGAAGTATATTATCCTATTTACAGGTTTATTTAACTAGAAGCTCAGTAGATGGAGACACTTCACACTGAAACATACACACAGAGTCATGACAAAGGAAGATGTTTTTACTCCATGCAAAGTCAAGGTCAGCCAAGTACAGATGACACCTGCTCTGGCAGTGTGACATTTCCACCCATGAAGGAGTGAGTCTATTCCTAAATCAACAGGAAAAAGAATTTAGAATAAATAAGTGCAAGTAATTTTTTAGGTATGATGGCTGAATCTGAATGGATTCCCTGGAAACCCCTAAAGAAACAGTATTGGCTGTAGTAGTTAGGATGTTATACTTGGAAGTGGTTTCCACAGTGGAACACAGTATGTGAGAACGGCAGACAAGGAGACAGAATCAGTGAAGAGATGGGTACATCTATGCTGGTAAATAAGAGCACTGGGACCAATGCTCAACCCTGAGGCCAGATGACATGGATTTGCAAAGGTCTCCACTACTTAGGGCTAGTCTCATCTAGAGAAATCAACCATGTCCACACTACAGAGCACTTGCATCGAGTGTTTTCCGTATCCTATGTATTGCATCCAAGAACCCAGGATGTAATTATTAGCTTGTGTCTTTTTTTATTTTTTATTTTTTTTAGTCACAAAGTCATAGGATCATAGAACGGTTTGGGTTGGAAGGGTTGGAAGAGAACATAAAGCTCATCTAGTTTCAACCCCCTGCCATGGGGAGGGACGCTTTCCACTAGACCAAGTTGCCTTACTGTTCCAGTGCCTTACTACCCTCACAGTAAAAAACTTCTTCCCTCCCCATATCTAATAGAAATATGTTTTCAGTTTAAAGCCATTCTCCGTTGTCCTGTCACTACATGCCCTTGTAAAAAGTCCCTCTCCAGCTTTCTTATACCCTTTAGGTACCGCAAGGCTGCTCTAAGGTCTCCCCAGAGCCTCTTCTTCTCCAGGCTGAACAATCCCAACTCTTTCAGGCTGTCTTCATAGGAGAGCTGTTCTAGACCTCTGATCATCTTTGTGGCCTCCTCTGGACTCACTCTAACAGGTACACAACCCCTTCTGTTGATGCCAGAGAGCTGAATGCAGTACTCCAAGTGGGGTCTCACAAGAACGAAGTAGATGGGGCCTCTGGGTCTTTTTGCCTGACTTCCTCTTTGTTGGCATGCACCACTCCTGAGCTTGAAGGAGATGATCCTATAATATGTACCAGCTTTCTTGGGCCCCTCTTCCCTCCACAGCTTTATCTCATGGTACTCTACCAAGCAGATCCAGGATTCACCAACTGGACAAGCAGCCAGTAGCAGACCCCCACTATAATGTCACCTGTCCCTGCCCTCCCTTTAATCCTGACCCATAAGCTCTCAGATGACTTTTCATCCACCCCCAGGCAGAGCTCCATGCACTTCAGCTGATCCCCAACAGGGAGGGTGATACCCCCTCATCTTCCCTGCCTGTCCTTCCTAAAAAGCCTGTATCTTTCCATTCAAACACTCCAGTCATAGGAGCCATGCCACATCCTTGTGATGCCAAGAACTTCTTAGCCCTACCTGTTGGAGTGGCTGGAATTCCTTTGTGCTGTTCTTCAGCTGCTCCCCTGTTGACCTGTGATCCCTCTCCAGGCGCTGGCATCTATTGCTGGCACTGGCATCAAACTGGTAGGAGTGGGAAAGATGGAGGTTCCCCTCCCCTGGCAACTTGAGATTAAAGCCCTCTTCACCAGCTTGGCCATGAATTGCTAAATTGGGATTTTATCAACTGTCCAGCTTTTCTAGAATAGCCAAAGGGAAAAAGAGTGCATTCCCATGGCAGCTGCAACAGCTGTTTTGAGAGTTCACATCACAAAGATCAGGAAAAGAATTATGGGTTCCAGTGGCAGCCAAAAAACCTGCCTAGACTGTAGTAAAGTAGTAGACGCTGGTCCTGAATGTCCACAAGCAGTTTGTCTGCAGGCACCCTCCCAGATGAACTTCAGACCCAGTGGTGCAGAGCATCCACACTGTCCAAAATGAAACCTCCTCAAGCACAGACAGCTCATGTGCAGAGTGCACAGCACTTGACTTGGGTCTAGATGGGGACAGTGCCTAGTAAAACATAATAATAACTCTGTGTGTGTGTGTTTGTGTATGTGGTAGGATGAGGTTTTAGTTCAAAGTGAATTTAAGGACTGTGCTGGATGGAGCCCACCCAAGTGCAGTTTTTATAGCATGATGGTGAAAGCATTTATTGCTTATTTTGGGGCCTGGCATCAGTCCAGTGGAGTTTAAGGGTGTCTTAAGCCTTCTGGACTAGAGTTGGAGGTATATGAAAGCCCAAGGAACAAAATCCGGCAATTAGAAATCATCTCTGTCTGCACGGAACAATCCCTGGGACAAATGATCACCAGAACTGCTCCAGAGAATGGTGGTCCATCCAAAAGAATTCAGGGACAGCTTTGCGTATGGTACTGACACTTCCTGACATGTCCTGGCATCACATTTGCCTCTTTCAGGGTTATTATCACCTAGGCACCACATAGTTCTTCTGTGGTAATCTGATGACAACCTATGTAATAGCAGAGACTCAGGTTCTTTGTTCCTAAGTCTATTGCTTTGTACTTGGCATTGTTTAATGCCACTCCATCCTGAAGCTCTTCTTCAATTCCCTTTTGTATTCTCTGCAGTGAGACATGCATGGAAACTTAAGAGGAAAGCAGATCTGTCTCTAAAATACTGCCTCCTCTTTAAAATGAATGCTCCATCCCTGGCAGTGTTCCAGGCCAGGTTGGGCAGAGCCTTGGGTGGCATGGTTTGGTGGGAGGTGTCCCTGCCCATGGCAGGGGGGTTGGAACTACATGATCTTAAGGTTCTTTCCAACCCTAAGTATTCTATGATTGTTTTATACCCTTGATATTCAAATCCTTTTCTATGCTAATGTTGCCTCTCAATGTTGCATCATCAACAGATTTAATTACGATATGCACATTTTCCCATGACAACATATACTACATGAAAATATTAAATTAGAGATCAAGACAGACCAAAACTGCTCCTGAAGGAATTTTGCTACATACTTCCCTCTAGGATTATGACTGTGTTTTCAGCACAACTCCTGTCATCTGTGTTCTAACTACCCTCTTTTCAGTTCTTATATACATCCTCTTCTTCATAAACTGATGATTCTCTGTGTGGAACAGAGTGAGTAAGCAACATCCAAATTGATTAAAGCTGTTGTATTTCAAGGGAAAGATAACACAAAGAAAATATTTTTGTCTGAAAAAGAATTGTGTTATCATAAAATCTACTTTTGGTGAACACAAAACAGATTTTGTTCCATTTATCCCAGACATACTGGCAAAAAAGCAAGTAAACTCAGCTTTACTATGTAACAGCCCCCTTCTTTTCTGGTGCTCTTTTTGTTTATACAGCTAAATTAAATTTTACTATTGCTTTTATATTATCTAATTCATCTTAACTTTCAGAATTTTTTATTTAGCTCTATATTTTTTGCCCTCCAGGGAACTGTTCAGTTTCTTTTTGTATTTCAGTAAGGGTGTCTACTTATTTCTAGTATTGTTTGGAGGTGGCTAATTGTCCAGTTTATCCTGAACCTTTTCATACCAGTTTTGGGAGAAAAATTACATACTATTTTTTGCAGGTTTGCATTCAGAAAAATCCAGTTCAAGCATTCCCTTCCCAAAGCACTTCAGTCCAGCCTGATTAAATATATAGTTTTCCCAGCTTATCAAAATTTGCCCATTTAGGATTGTCACTGTAGGTAGAGATCACTTTTGTTAATCCTTTCGTTTCATGACCATTCTTCACCAAACAACAAAGAGCTCCTTGGTGAATTCTCTTAGTCTAAAAAATTACAAGCTCTGTTAGTTTTGGCTGTGGTTTATGTGCCCAGATGAATGAGTTTGAACAAAGTTGTTATACCTGAGGCATCTCCCTTGCATTTGTTCGCAGAGAAGATGAATGAAGTGCCCTCGGCTTTCCTGTCCTACCTGCATGTATAAACACTCGAGTGTTTTAAAATATTAGGTCCTGTGGATGGTGTCATGTAAATGTCTATGTCTGAGATAGTCACTGCAGGTTCCTCTTAAGAGTCCTTGAAGAGAAGCAGACATTTTAAGGTTGCAAATCAGAAATTAATAGTTCTAGTCCTTCCAGAGACTAATTTTGGATAGGGAGGCTAGACGGTTAGCACAGATGTAGGCATCTACACTGCAGATAACTACTGTTAAAGAAGATCAATCAAACTACTGGTGTGCTTTAACCAGTTGTTTGTGAAACAAACTACTGCACCCGTTTAAGTGCTAATGAGGTGGTGGATTCTCTCTGCTACCTATTACCACTGCTGGAGATAGAATACTAGGTGACTGGGACCTTTGATACGAAACAGTTTGGCATGTTCTTATTGCAGACATTTTTCAAGATAATTATGCTACTTAATTTTAGTTCACTGATAATTAATAGTAGTGAGATTCACTTGCTAGATAATTATTAGTATTATCCCTCAATAGTCTTGTATATATTAAGTACAAAAGACAATGTTTGCTCAAAATGAACTGCTAGTCTGAATATCTGCCTTAAATTATATATTAGGTTTTGTACAGGATATAATAGTTTCTGGAGACCTCTACATTAGGTAGTGCATATAAGCTGCTATATGTTCATACAAGGTTATCTACTAAAGATAAGTATTCCATTGTCACACACAGCAAAAATGATGTGTTAATAAACATATGTATGTTTAAAACTGTACGGTTCACTTAAATTTGCATAGCTATAAAAAAAAGTACACAATTGCTTTTGGCACTGAGTCATCCTGATCAGCCTTGCTTTCCTATATTCTCAGTTAAACAGTTAATAAAAGATCAGGAATTTAACATGTCTTCATTCAAGCCAGGAATGGCATTCTCCTGTCTATACAAAAATTTGCCACTGGAAATAATATTCTAACAGCAAATAATGCAATTAGGTATTTTGTTTTGTTTGGTTATTGAACTGTAGGCCCAACATACCTTTTCTGTACATGTGTGTCCTAGTTTGTTTCTATATTAATGAGATATGTGAAGAAATAAATTATTTCTAAAGAAATATGTAAATTTTGACTGTAAGGCTAAGGAGAGCAGAGCAAAGTGCACTGACTATTATATAGTAATGAAATACCTTGACATGTAGACCACTTTATGATACCATTATATCTTCAGGCTGACATATAAAAGAACAATAATACTGATATTAAGCACTATAAAAGTATCTAGTATTACTGACATTTTGACATAAGAGAGCTTAAGGTGATATACAGGTACTCAGTGCCAAAAGATTACCTGATTTTCACAAGCTCAGCTGAAGAGATAGTCTGGGGAGGTGGAGGTGAATTTCCCCTAGAAGGTGATGTGCAGTGATAGATGGAAAGAGTACTACTTCCATTTCAGGAACAGGAATTTCTGCATCAGAAAAGTTGCTCATGGACTGTTGAACTGTAAAGTCATGGCATATTCCAGGTAATCACATTTCATCAGGTGATCACATTCCATCAGTTTAAGCTCTTCTTGTTCTTCAGCAATATTCATGACAGTATTTAGGTTGCAATATTTGCAGAGAGTACTTATTTTAAAATATTTACTGATTTATTTTTTTTCCCCATCAAAACTGTGTCTGGGTTTTTCCACAATATTATAAGCTCAGCTATCCTCTGGAATTCACTTGTGAATGGGCAGTTAGAATCACAGAAGCATAGAATAGTTAGGGTTAGAAAGGACCTTAAGATCATCTAGTTCCAACCCCACTGCCATGGGCAGGGACACCTCACACTAAACTATGCCACCCAAGGCTCTGTCCAACCTGACTTTGAACACAGACAGAGATGGAGCATTCACAGCTTCCTTGGGCAACCCATTTCAGTGCCTCACCACCTTTACAGTAAAGAATTTCTTCCTTATATCCAGTCTAAACTTCCCCTGTTTAAGTTTAAATCCGTTACCCATTGTCTTGTCACTACAGTCCCTAATGAAGAGTCCCCTCTTCAGCATCCTTATAAGCCCCCTTCAGATACTGGAAGGCTGCTATGAGGTCACCACGCAGCCTTCTCTTCTCCAGGCTC
>WYDI02029461.1:0-18192 GCA_009867235.2 Psittacus erithacus | reverse complement strand
TTGGAGCAAGCTGCTCTAGTGGAAGGTGTCCCTGCCTGTGGCAGGGGTTGGAGCTGGAGGAGCTTCAAGGTCCCTTCAAGCCAAACCAGGCTGGGATTCTGTGATTCTCCAGCAGGCGCCCTCAATGAGGATGTGCTGCAGGCAGGTCAGCCAGGCAGGGCTGTGTCCCGAGAGGAGCGCTCCGAGCACGGACAGGAACTCAGGAGAGGAAGTTTACGCGGCTGTTTCCTCTGCTGCTTCCTCTCCCTCAGCTCCTCTTCCTCCCAGCAGACAGCTCCAGCTCTGTACAGCATCACCAGCTCCCACCATCCCCTCTGACCACGCCTGGGCCACCAGCAGGAGGCTAAAATCCGGCGCCCTCCAAACTGCGCTGCTTTGGCCTCGGAGCTGGGCTGGACACAGAGTCATGGGGAAGGAATGCAGAGCCCGGGTCACTGCCCGGCTCCTCTGCTGCGCTGTGACAGAGGCGCAGTGTTTGAAGGGCCTGTGGTGAAGGTGCATTGGCCATGGCTCTACCAGGGGAGGGCAGAGGGGAATCTCTTTTCCATCCGCACAGGAGCGAGAAACCCAGGGGTCATTTCCTGACCTGGAGCAGCCTCTCTACAGCTCCTCTTCCCCAACTGGGACAACAGCCACTCCGGCCTCCCTAGGAGGGGCCTCTCAGACAAGCTTGTGTCAACACTGGGAAGCCAACACCTTCCTGTTAGAAGTTAAACACTGTTTACAGACCTCAAGGCGACCTTCAGCTGCTCTCTGCCAAACCTCACTCTGTCCCCTCTGTTCAAGGCTCCTGGAGGGCAGCAGGACACAGACCTGCACCTTACGGGAATGCACTCTATGCTTAACCACAAGAAAGGGAACGCTCTCCCCAGGTCATTCACAGCACTGCCTGCCTGGCTTCAGCCTTTTTAACTGCTCTGGTACCAGATCATCTTCCCAATGTAACAAGACTTTGAACCAAGTCAGCCCCCAGCCTGGCTGCTGCAATGATTAATCCACTGGGACTGCCCATATCCCTCCCCCTGGAGCCCTTTCCACTACTTTTAGTGGTACTTTCCTGTTTACAGCCCCACTTGCACCATCTTCCCAGCTCAGTAAATCTGAGCTCTACATCTCGCCAGCCCTGTAAGCTGCCCGACATGGGACTTTGCTTTGGCCTGATAAGAGCAGCTGGTTCTCAGAAGCAGCACCATAACAGAGAAGATAATTCAGGCAAGCGTAAAAGCTGGCCTTGAGAAGGTCTGCTGCTTTGGAAAGAGCTAAAGATGATGGAGGGGGAACATACATGTATGTTGTTTAGACAGGGAAAGGCAGGGAGGGGCAGCTTATGCCCAGGGGTGGCTTCTTCTCCCCCTTGACTGCCACATTTCACAGGAGCATAGCTTGATGGAGTGCAGCACCTGATCAAAGAAAAGCAGGAATGAAGGAGGAGACCAAAGACAGAGCTTCAGGGGAAGAATAAATGAGTCTTTGCCGAAGACCTGGAGGAAGGAGGAGAGGGTGGGTTCTGAATCCAGCTCCGGAGGTGCTGTGCAGCCCACAGTGCTCCCCAAGGCAGTTGTGCCCTCGGTGCAGCACTTCAGAGCATCGGTCAGAGCAAGTATGCAAACCTGACAGGCAATGGATCATTCAAGAGAAGGCTGAAGAGCTTGCAGTGCCAGGGTAACCTAGGAAGCAATACTTTAGATAAGCCCTTACTCCTTTGTGGGGCTTCCTGCAGGACAAACATCTTCAGCAGCCTCGTGACCAGACTCCAGGTCACACACTGAATGCACCAGTGTCCGACCCCGGGCAGCTGACAGTCGCCTCGGGGTGGCCAGCCCAAGAGCTCAGCACATCCCAAGTGCAGTTTCAAGGCACTGCAGAGAAACATTCTGGCTGAGCCGGAATAGAAAGCGACTCTTGAAAGTGCTCTTTGTTTCCCTACAAGCTCCAGGCTGGCATTTCAGCTCCTGCTTGGGGGTTCAGTCAAAGAACTTGGGAGCAAAGTGTCAGCGCGAGTGAGAGCTGGAAAGTTGGACTGTTTCCTCGTGTCACAGAAAGCATGGGGCAAGAAAAAATACACCCCCTGCTCCAAACCTGCACGGACGTTTGCAAAGCCACAAGTCATTAAACACAGAAAAAGCCATTAGCTCTGGAGGACCCACAAGAATGTCCTGCTCCCCCCCTGCTGACTCTGCACTTTGCTGCAAACCTTATTCCCAGCCCAGCGCTGTCGTGCCTGGTAACAGTGGGGCAGAGTCCTGCTAAAAGGCAGTGGATTAAGTTATTGTTAGAAAAAACAACCCCAAAACACACTCATTTCAGCCCCACAAAGCGCTGCATTTGCAGTAGGAGAGAGATCAAGCCCAGCAAAGAGCCACTTTGTTTCAGTCCCCGAGGAGGCCAACTCAAACTGGAGCAAAAGGAAAAGCTGAATTTCTACCAGGCTCCCAACGACCCGGATTTTGTACAAATCCTGGAGCAACACCTCCGTGTGTGTTCCCTTTTATTAGTACTTTGGTTCAAAGCAGAGCTGAGGGTCAGCAGCACAAACCGCACCGCTGAGAAGCTGTGTTTGCTTTACCCAACCCAGGCAGGCCGGGATGTTAAGGCCCGGCAAGGTTTTATAGGCTGCCTGGATTTCCCATTCTGTGGGTACAGAACCTGAAGCCCACCAGAAGCAGCATTTTATGCACCAAATGAATGCTTCACTTGCTGCGGGAGGGACAAAAAGAGCTGGCGTTTCAGCACAGGGCACATACACTGGGGCCAGCACCTCCTCTGCTGTCTGCACACTCTTTAGTCCTGGGGGAATGGTTGGACTTGATGATCTTAAAGGTCTTTTCCAACCTAACGGATTCCATAAGTGACGCTGCTCAGAGCAGCTGACCAGAACAGCTCCCACTTGGGCTGGGCAGACCGGAGGGGGAGGCTGGAGGAGGTGCTGAGCAGTCAAATTAACTACATTCCCAGGCTCTGCAGAGGGCTGAGGGGGATGTCAAGCAGCATCAGCACTGACCTGTGAACAAAGTGCATTCTTGTGGATCTTCTTGTAAATAAGAGCTGGGCAGATAAAACAAATGAGGCTTCCCATCGTAGCACCCGTCAGGCCCAGGATGGTTTCCACTGGTGAAGAAGAGGAGAAGTCAGCAAAGGTCCCTTCCAGGTCTGCTGGAGCAGCCCCTGGACAGCCTGGCCACCCCAGCAGAAGAGCAAAGCAAAGAGAGCAGAGAACACAGCCAACACAACTTGTCCCCAGTTCCTCACTCACCATTCGGGATCATGATGCCTCCTACCATGGTTCCAAACACAACAGCCAGTGTCAGGGCTTTGAACCGCAGGGGGGGCATGTAACCCCCTGCAGCAAAGGTGCCGTCTTTCTGCTGGAAAAGGTGGGAGAGGGAAAACGAGTTTAGCTCCTGCATCACAACCCCACAGTTCCTAAGCAGTTACTCCAGCAGGCTCCAGCAGCTTCACCACCTCCATGCCATGGTCTCCACAGAGGAGAGTGCTGGGGGGGCACTCAGACATGGCTGAGCAGTTTTAACATGCAACTGCATTTGAACCTTCCAAATAAGAGTCATAGGGGGCACAAAGCCAAAACTGCTGCTCCCATCCTGCCCCAGATGTGACCTGTGCAGCTGTATCCCAGTCCCTGTGCCAGTGCCTAGCCTCATCCAGCCACCCCAAGGCCAAGGGCATGAGAAAGCAGCTGAGGAGGCAGGAGGGAGAGTGGCCACAGGGCTTTGCTGTGGTAAAGTATCCCTCAACACCACCACATTACACCACATGTACCAGCTTGATGGATGGCAGAGAGGAGGATGGGTGCTGCTGGGGAGCTGCTGATGCCGGAGGGTTTCCAGATGCCCTTTGCTTCCCATCCCATCCCCACGCTCCAAGTGGGAAGTGCAGAGGACCCAGCAAACACATGCCCTGGAGAACAGGGGGTACCCACTCTCCTGGCTGCACAGATGGGAGAGGAAAGCAGAAGTGACACGTTCAGAGCCCAAGGAGCAAGGAGCTGAGCCCAGACAAGAACCAAAGCCTTCCCAAGCATTTCCAATGCTCACTGCTCTGCTTTCATCAATCGGTTTCCCCCATCCTCAGGCCCTCCCAATGTGAGAAAAGAGCTGGGGGCTTCTCACAGGCAGAAGTGGCAGGATTTAGAGCTATAAATTGCTCAAGTTTTATTTCCTGCCCTAAGAGGTCTCTATGCAGACACACAAAGGCCTCAGAACATTCCCACAATCTCTTACTGTTATTTACTGAATACCATCGGCATGCTTAGTGCCGTACAATACACAGAGGAGAACACGCTACTGCCACAAGGGACTTACAGTCTAAATCAGACAGACCAACTATAGTCACAAAGGCTGTCTGAAGATCTGACCCTGGGAAAGGTGAACGTGTGGGAGAGGGCTGTATTCCATCGTCGGCTTTGGCACCAAACAGCCAGGGCATGCACGGGAGGAAGGGGACATCTGAACCCCAAGGGGAAAAGGATGCTCAGGGGGCTCCTGACAAAGGTGCAAGGATGAGAGTAGTAATTACAGAGCAGGAATGAGCAGGCACACACAGAAGCAAGAAGAAATGAGGCTGAGCTGAGCTCTGAGACCAGGAACAGAAGCTTAAGCTAAATGCAAAGCAAGATCGAGTTGGCCAGCTAAAGGATGTCAGCTGGAGCAGCAGGAAATAAGGAGGCTCCTCTGTTTCCAAAAGCACATTTCTTCCTCTTTCTGAGAGAGGCACCTCGGCTTTGAACTGTGTCACACTTCTGCACGAGAGCCAAAATCCCCACCGGAGCAGGGAAGCAGCAGCTATGGGACTTGGGGAGCAGCAGAGCAAGAGCAGGCACCAGACTCACAACTCCAGCACTGCTGCCCATGAAATTCCTCTGCAAAGAGGACAAGGACCTCAAAGTACCACAGATTCACCATTCTGCAGAGCAGGAGTCACAGAGTGCCACAGGGCTCCTGCTGCACAGTTACCATACACCAGGTACCTATGATTTTAGTGTGAGTTGGGGGTTTGTCCCTCTGCACGGCAAGTACCTACCACAAGTCAGACACAGGCAGCTGTCAGAGTCTCACAGAACCAAGGCACGTTTGCAGCCCAGGTCAGCAGCAGAAGGCAAAGAGTCAAAAAGCAAGTTTCAGAGGTGCACACCAAGCTGCTCCTGGCCATGCAGGAGATTCTTACCTGCTGCTCAAAGAGAAGGGTGTTCAGCGCCTGTCTGCACGGCAGGATCATCATGGGAAACCCCACAGCTACCGACATCATGAATCCCACTCGGATCATCTCCGTCACGAGGTTGGAAGGGAAGTTCATTAGGACGTTCCCAGCAATGGCTTCAGTGTAACTCACGTAGCCAAAGAAGCCCACCTGTGAGGGAGGAGGGGAGGTGAGTCGATAGGGTTTGACTCCAAAGCACACTCATACCTGCCCTACCAAGGCTGGAAGACAATGACATTCCGTAAGTTAGGACCAGCCAGCCAAGGAAGGAGCATGGGGCCACCTCCTCAGGCAACCTGCTGCAGCACCCCTAAACAGTTAATGCATGGTGGGGCCTTCCTAACAGCAGGGGCAAGTTTCTCACCAAATACAGGGGGCTTTCATGGAGGATGTTGCAGTGAGGCAGCACCAACGCCCTGCTCAGTGCCAGGACAACAGACCAGCCCCCTCCAACAAGGAAGGGGCTGTAACGATTCCCCACAGCAGCCCAGCTCACCAGGCAAGGCCCTTCTCAGGAATTATTAACTCCATTTTATTAACTGGTGCTTTATGAGGCATAACTTCCTTCACATCTTTCTAACTGCAACGGGATGAAAAAGAAGCTCTCTTGAACTCTGGGCAGCACCTCCAGCTCCAGGCTGGGCTCTAGAAGGCAGACAATGGACTGATGTCCATGGAGGAGCTGGGTTTCCACTCTACCTCCACCCAAGGAAATGTGCCACGCTGAAAATGTGGAGTCTCCAAATGCCTCCAGCACTGTTTGGTTCCTCATCTCCCATCTAACTTTGCTCTCAGCAAAACAACTTGTCTTTCAGAATAAATACAGATAAGCAGAAACCAGCCCCAACTGAAGATAAATCATCATCCCCATTGCCTCTCCCGAGTGTGACTTCTGACAAGGAAAGAGAAGGGGAAGGTTCTTACCGCGATGTAAAAGGTGGTGACCACGTTTAGGGAAGAAGCAAAGATGGAGCTCATGATTTTAACAGACGGCTCATCCAAGCTGTCATAGGTAGGCAAGACCTGACTGTAGAAAAGAGTTAATTATTTAAGGAAGCCTTCTGCAGAAAGAGAAAGAGAAAAACCCAACTCCAGCACATTCTGCCTCAGCCCAGCAGCAACGAATCCCTGACACCTTCCCCCTATGGAGCATAAACACTCGCTGCTATGCCACAATTTATACTGCTAATGCCAAGAGATTTCAGAACACTCATAACTTTAAGTGTTGCAAAAATACTCCTGCTCTCCCCACCCCACCACGTGGAGCCGAACGTGTGATGTAAACATTTTGCTTCAAAAGTGTTGCACAATGAATGACCGTTTATTCCAGTGAAACACCAGTGGCTGCAGGCCAGGCAGAGCATTGGAGATTATTGTTCTTGGAGCTCTCCAGGCTGATAATTAAAGCAACGTCGTGTTTACAGAGTAAAAGCAGGAAGAAGGTTAGAGCATCACCGTGTCTAAAAGAGAAGTTAAACAAACAGAAGGAAATGCAGCGCCTGTCGTGCTTCAGCGCTGCTGCTGCTGGGGCTGGGTTCATAGAAAGCTGGGAGCGCCCATGACCCGGGATTTGGGGTGTCCACACACTTGGAATGTGCTTTTTGACATCAGGCGCACATTTTAGCAACTCATTAACCTCTTACTGCTTTAACTCAAGTGGCTTCGTGTTAGTGAAGCAACTCTGAGAAAGGGGGAGCACCCAGTTCGATGGGAAGGGGCATCCCCAGCTCTAGTGGGCACCAAAGCCATTAACAGGAAGTGTGGCAAGCTGAGGCCAAGCACAAAAATCCTTAAACCTTAATCCCTTCATGTCAGAGAGTTCTGCACAAAGTGCCCTGCAAAGCCTCCTGCAATCACCTGACTGACCATGACCGCTGCTGCAGGCAGAGCAAGAGGACAAGTGTGCAACAGCAGCGTGTCCTGACACGTCCAGGGTTTATTTTTAAGCAAAACAACTGCAGGGAAGGATCAGGGACCCCTCCTCACGTTATCTGCCACACTGCACCTCAAAGAGGGCACAAGCAGAGAGCAGGCAAGTCAGCACAAGTGTTAGGAGCAGCCTTGCTTCAGAGATGACCAGAGCTAACTCAGAGCTGCTGTCCTGCACCTCCACTGTTGGGACCACCGGGTACAGGCTCCCTGAGCCCAACACTAACCCATCCTGCAGGGAACTGATGCTTCAGAACCATGAACAACACCAGACTTTTATTATTCAGTGGTTTTGCACCAGAATAGCCACCTCCAGAAATAACTTTTCTCCTGGAAAGCTTTACTGACTCCTCTTTAATTAGAGGCTTCAGTGGCTTGACCAAGGTCACACAGGTGGACTGCAGCAGAGGTAAGCCTGGAGCCCTCATGCTCCCAGCTCCACTGCAGATTCCCATGCTACATAACTGTAAAGGAGTGACCTACTTTGCAACTTCAGCAACAACAGGATGGCTTTTAAAAGGTATTGTACTAACAAGTGAAGCGGGGTCAAGTTTTTCAAGCTAGAAGCACAGTGCTAGAATCAAATGTATGCTGCGTTTATGTGCTGAAGGAAAAGGCTTCCTGCTTTATGACAGAGCTATTCCTCTTTTAAAAAGGTGGTTCAGAGGTCAGCAAAATTAAACCTACCTAGCTGAGAATAACCTGCTTAGAAAGCTTGCCCGGGCTGGGGACACTGTATTGCCATGATGCTTGGGAAAAACATATAGCTTCAGGTTCAGCTTGCCACAGAACTGCTGCAGTGGAGCCTGTATGTAGGTAAGTGCACCTTGGTCCAGACCTAACTCTTCCCCTGCATTTCCAGCTCCCAGCAAAACTCTGCTGGGCACTGTGTGGCTCCCATAAGGAAAAAACAGTGGAATTTACACACTCTAAAATGTTAACAAGGTAAAGCCGCAAATGAACACAATTCCCTTCGCCAGTTGTAATGGAGACATTAAACAGCAAGACTGAAGCGCGTTCGGGTAGGAACCAAGCTGCCAAGAGAGCCAATAAGTGGAAAATGATGATTTGGAACTCGCATGTGGGTGTAAACACAGCAGTCTGAGCAAATTTTATCTGTCACATTCATTTACTGTTGGCAATGCTATCTCTTTGCTAGAGCTACAGGGGGGAAAGCCTGACTCCGCCAGCCTTCCAAACAAGGATGGTCTTTTCCCTGTCCACATTTGGAGTTACTTTTCTGTTTCAAGTGTGGCACTGTTCTAGCCAGGCACGTTTTGCTCACTTGCCATTTTGGGGCAGAGGGTAATGGTGCTGGACATGTGAAAACAGCCTGCTCTGCCACCACGTCCCTCCACATGCCACTGGAAGCCCTCGTTAAAAGCAGGGAAGTGAAAACACATGACCAAGTCTCCAAAGTCAATGTCTGTGTGATCTGAGGTCTCTCAAAGAGACTGGGGCAGCAGAGAGCAGGCAGGAGCATACACTGCCCTGCAGGGACACAGCCCCACTGCCCGGCCTGGTACTAAATCATCCCCTTTGAGGAACAAGGGAAATTCATCCCTTATGCAGCTGTACCAGAAGCAACGGGTGTTACACCAAGGATCTGCTGGGCCCAAACGATCTCAAATACATTAACTCCCCAGTGAAACATAACTCCCTCCCCCATGCAGGTAACACAAGGGTAACAACAGAGCGAGATGCTGTACTTCAGTGGGCTGTAGAGACTTTGATTAAAACACAAGAGGAAACTAGATGGTATCCGTCTTGGTGACCCTCTGCCCTCCCAAAACCTCACTGTGCAGGAGCAGGAGCAGCAGGTACTTACGACTGACAGGCAAAGGACATGCCAAAGATGGGGATGCAGCGGAAAATGCCCTCCCAGCGCGTGTAGCTCACTCGCTGCAGCCACTGCCCGCTGAAGAGGCCGTGCTTGAAGGACGACAGCACAATCTGCAGCCAGAGAAGGAAAGGGGGTTAAGAGCCAACCCCAAACCACCTCCCAGCAGCAGCGATGCGGAGCAGCTCACACTGCCCACCACAGCCCCATCCCAGCAGTCAAACTCCCACCCCACCCACAGGCTTAATGAAAGCTCCCAGCAAGCCCCAAGGGCCCCCTGCCACCCAGGGTCCTGCTGGTGGGTTTAGAAGATCTATGACATTCCCTTGCCGTGTTTGCTGCCGTCAGACATCCCAGCACACACCAGGGTGGGACCATCTCCGCTGACACATTTCACTGGGGGGATTTTATTGTTCCCATTCCTTTCTTTTGCACTTTATAAAACAAGTTTTTAAATCCTAAGGGGAAGCAAAATCTCCCTTGGAGAATCCTGTGCAGAGGAGGGAGACAAAGGTCCCTGCAACAGAGCCCCACCTGCACACTGCTGCTCCAGAGCTATTTAACACCAGCAGCTCACCAAAGCCAAGGACAGGCGAGGCCAGGGCAGCTCCTTAGCCATTGACAGGGAAACTGGCCAGGACTGGGTTGCACAGGAAACAGAAGGTAAATATGCCTGAATGCCTGTTTATAATATCCCTTGAATGGGGGTTTTCTAATCCCCAGAGATTACGCTCTCGTGCAGCCAACCCTCACAAAGTGTTGTGGTTTTCTTAAAGGCACAACTCCTGGAACACAGCTCTTGTGTGAACACCCAGTCACCATTCCAGCCTGCCCACAGGGCAGCTCAGGAGCGTCACCAAGCACAACCTGCTAAGGAAAAGTGAAGCAGAAAGAATTCCCACACCTCCCTTTGCTTCCCTTTGTTTCAGCCATCCCAGGCCTGAAACCTGGGAGAGAGAGGGCTGGAGCTCCATGAGCAAAGCACAGGAGCATGCGTGAGGTGAGACTTGAAGTCGTTAAAAAGCAAATGAGAGTCTCCAGCTCTCAGTAAATGGTGCTGTGCAATGGGGCTTGGCCAAGCTAAACGGGGCAGGCTTTAGGTAACACTCACCTTACCTTACTTAACCTAAATGGTCAAGAATCCTTCACCTCAGCAATAAAACCCTTTTCTAGATGTATCCAAGCACAAGCCTACGCCACGTACCAGACTGCAGGCTTTATGAAGCTCAAGAAAGAGAAGTGCTGGTGTCTAACATCAAATGTGCAGCCTGAAAGCCATTAACCATCAGCTGCAAAGAAGCATGCAAAGTACACGTTTGAGTCCTTAACAAGAGCTGCCTTTCCCCTACACATCAGAAGCACTGAGGTTTTCAAGGCCAAACACTAACATATGATGAAAGTCCTTCTGGTTCCAGGCACTCTTCCCCACATCTTCCATCCTTTGATTCCAAGTTCAGAGCCTTAAATTATACGACACCAACAAGCAGAACAAACCACAACTCAATTTGTGGCTTCTTATTATTTGTGCCACCACAGTGTAACAGCTTACAGGCCCACTGGCCAGCTTCTGCAGGCTGCACCTCCCCACCTCCACCAGCTCATGGGTACTTCAATCACTTGTGATACCCAGCACCAGCAGCACTCATTATCAGAAAGGACATTTCAAACTTGAGGCTGGCACCTACAGGCTGCTCCAGTGGGAATATCTGTGTTCAAACACCAGGAAAACAGCATTCCCAATGTCAATACTGACCACAAACATGAACACCGTGTAGAAGATGAGAGCCATGGCACTGAAGGACTGTATGGAGGCCATCATGTTCCTTTGGAGGCTCAATGGAAGCACAATGCAGAGGGAGACAGCAAAGAGCAGGATTATCCGGAAACTGCCTGACACCTGGAAAAGGACCTGTGTGAAGAACTGGAGCATGGGGGATACTCAAAACACCCCCCAAACCCCAACACGGTTGATTGTTCCAGTGTGAGAAGCAATGCAAAACCAGGGTGGATTTCAAACCTGAGGTTCTGCTCCTGTAGGTACTGAAAGCCTCAATGCTGCTGTTTCCTTGCTAGGTCTGTGATTAGCTCACACAGTCACTGGGTGCCACTGTTGCTCTGCACAGTGCGTGACAGGTCATTGAATCACACAATTGTTTAGGTTGGAAAAGACCTTAAAAGATCAAGTCCAACCATTAACCCAGCACTGCCCAGCCCACCACATCTACACATCTGCTAAATCCCTCCAGCGCTGCCCCAGGCAGCCTGCTCCAGTGCTTGACAGCCCTTTAGTGAAGACATTCTTCCAAATCTCCAACCTAAATCTCCCCTGGCACAACTTGAGGCCATTTCCTCTCATCTTATCACTTGTTACTTGGGAGAAGAGACTGACCCAACTGCACTGCAACCTCCAGTCAAGTAGTTGCAGAGAACATTAAGGTCTCCCCTAAGCCTTCTTTTCTCCACGCTGAACAACCCCAGTTTCTTCAGCTGCTCACCCCAGGACTTGTGCTCCAGGCTCTGCACCGGCTCTGCTGCCCTTCTCTGGCCCCGTTCCAGCACCTCAATGTCTCTCTTGTTGTGAGGGGCTCAAAACTGAACACAGGATTTGAGATGCGGCCTCACCAGGGATGAGTACAGGGGACAATCACTGCCCTGGTCCTGCTGGCTGCACCACTGCTGGTACAAGCCAGGATGCAGATCCATCCTAAGTGGAAGTATTTGGGGTGGTGGTGGTGCTTAAATGCTAATCCAGCACAAGCTATTTAGGTATTCCATGCAATTACTAAAAACTAAACTAAATTGGGATACAGGAGATTGAAGACTTCAAAATTCCAACCCAGAAAATTAATCAAAACCTCACACTGGTATTTATTATAGCAGAACACTCCAAAATGCTTGGAAATATTTAATACCTCATTTGGCTGCAGCCACAACGCATCTTTTTAACTTCATAGTCCCTTAATCGGAGCTTAGCAGCATCAGGAGGAGCAGATAACAGCCAAAACCCCTTTCACATGTCCATTTGCTTCCCTGCAGGGCTCCGAGTGCTCACACCCTGGCTCACAGCTCTCCAGGAGCAGCAGCAGAGCCTCCTGCCCAGGAGCAGCACCTCTTGCTGCCGTGTGTGCTGAGCCAACACCAGGCTTGTTTTATCTCAAAGAGGAGCAGACACAACAAAACAGCAAGGGACAGGCCAAGAAATCCCTCCTGAGCCAGAGGGCTGCGAGGGGGTGAGAGCCTGGACAGAGGGATTGTCTGTGGCTGCATGTTGGGGCAGGAATCAGGACAGGAAGCACCATCTCCCCCAGGAATCTGCTCCAGAATTAAGAGACATCAAGTTAAAAAGAATTCCTTTGCTGGAAGTGCCTCATTGGAGGTTTTAACACATCTGATTGTGCACCATATGTCTGAGCTTCCAGAGCTCCGGGCTCTCTGCACGAGGCTCTGCCATTAAAGCTCCCCACGTAATGACCCCTCAACACCTCAAGGGCTGCTGAGTACACTACCAAGGCAGGACACGCTTTGCTGTGTCAGTGGCACACACAGCTCCATGCAAGAACTGGGACCACTGTCTGCACTGCGGATGTGATCCAGTGAGCATTTACTCACCTGAAATCCAAGCAGGCGGGCGAAGAAGCTGGAGCCCAGATCACCAATGACCACATAGAAAGCGATGCAGGTTCCCAGCATCAGCCCAATCATGCTGCAAGAGCAACACAACACACACGGGTCAGGAGCTGGAGCAGAACCCTGGCACACAGCTCCTGCTCCGGCGTGCATGTCAGCTGCCACATTCCCAGCGGATTTGTACTCTGTGCAGCTCTCACGAGGAAGGGGAGGCCTTGTTAGTGCTAAGGCAACAGAGACCTGGAGACACTGCCTGGCATGGCTGTAACTGAGCCTGTGATGATGGAATATCCATAAGAGTTAACCAGACACAGCTAAAAGGGATCATTTAAAGCAGTTTAAATCTTGTGCAGCCACCTACTCATGTTCAGAGGTGCAGCAGCCTCAGCATCCCTTGCTCTGGGGCACACCCACCCTCCACACAGCTTTCTGCAAGCCACAAGTTTTGCTGAAGCCACCTTGAAAACACAGTTGGCAACCAGCAGTGAAGCAGGGTTTCTGTCTACAGGGATGCAGTTTGCTCCCACAGCTGTATGAGCAGCCTGTGCACCACTGCTGGGGCTGAAAGGGGGACCATGCTTAGATCCTCGGCCTTGTGAAGAGCCACCACATCTGCTTCAAGCCCAGCAGAATAAAACCCAGAGAAGCTCCATCCTCCCCAAACATCGTGGTGAGAGACGCAGCTCTGGTAACAGCCCGTGCACGGGGTTATCTGCTGCTTGGAGCCACAGCAAAACAAACCTTGGAGATGGCAAAAATTCCTTTAGTTCTTGGAAAATAAAGCATTTAAAAGAATGAGCGAGAGGTTCTCAGCCCCACGCCCTGCAGCAGCGGTCACCAGGAAAGCCTAAATCCCAACTCAGCTCTCAAACTTCTTCCCACAAAATGGACCACACTTTAATGAAAAGATTGTCTTAGGAGCTGCCTCTCCTCCCATTCCTGATTGCATGGGCCACTTTCCCTCCCAGCTCCAATTATAACATCCCCGTGGCAATTACAGCAATTGCCTGCATGGACAAGCAACATCTGAGAAGTATTCCATGTATTTTTAGTGCTGTGCAGCAGTTTGCAGCTGGGAAGAGGGAAGGAGCCAGCACCACTCACTGGCCAGGGCTCAAGACACCTCTAGCAAAGAGTTCCGAGGTTGTCCCATGGAGCCTGTCCTGAAAGAGACAGGATTTCCCCCCAGGGCACCCATTCCCCAATGGAAAGCACTCTGGCCTCCACTCAGGAACAGGGTGGGATATGCTGAAGGCAATACCTGTGAGCTGTGCTTGGGGAACCTCACTTTGCTCTTGTGCAAATTCTGGTGGGCGGAAGGCTTCTGGGACCAGAGGAGGCAGGAGGGTACGAAAGGAGAGCACAGCAAAGCCACAAGAAGCTACAGAGCAGCAGCATCCATTAAAGAAAACCAAACCATTCACGCTTCAAGTAAGTGGCAGATTACCTTGTTTCCACCAACATTTTTCCTGCTTTTCCATAGGCATGAAATGCTGGCGTAAGAGGGAACAAAAAAAGAGTTGCAGTTAGTCAAAGATCCAGTCTGATATTAAACAATGAGTGTCAGGGCAGCGCAGCGGGAACGCGCCGGTGTGGGGCTGCGGGGCTGTTTCTCTTGCCTGCCCTCCCACTTGCTGTTTCAGACCGAGAACTGAAAACCACATAAGACAGGAACAAAGATGAGGAAAAGATAGAAAGCAGGTTCTTTTTGGATGTGAAAAAAAAGGTGGTGTGAAGTCGCAGTCACACATGGCAACCATTAAAGGCAGAGAAATGCGCCCGGGTAAGAGGCTGTGTGGTGAAACGTTTCTGCAGTGCAAAATCTCAATCAAACTCCCATCTTTATTTTTATCTTCCCACTAAAACTGGACCTCCTGACGCTGCTGGATGGGAGCTCTGAGCTGGTGCCCAGAACGTTCAATCCCATACCCAGAATACCCAGTGCTCACAGCCCACACCAAAGCGCTGCTGCCAAGAGACCTTTTTTCCCCCCCCTCCTCTCCCATACTTGGGTTGTAGCAGAAAATGATCACTCGGCTTTAAATCATTGTGTTTCTTCTGAAAAAGAAAATGCCAAGAAAACTCCGTTGGTATTTTTAGATCAAACTGGGCAGAATGGGAATTGAAACCTCCAGCACACACAGACCACAGTGCCCCATCCTGTCAGCCTTGCGCTGCAGAGGTCCAGCATGAAAACCACCACCCTGGATTCCCCTTTGTGCTCTCTCAAGGTACAGCACACATTCCTGCAGCCACCAGCAAATCAACTTCATTCCCTTCTGGAAGCATCTTCTGCTATTTTAGATATTAACTTACAAACTCTTGATTTCTTTGGACTCTGCTTGAGCTAAACATTGAGGAAACAAGATGTTCTCCCGCAGAATGAGCAAGCAGCATGGCAGGAGACCCACAGCAGGGAAATAACCCAGAGCTGTGATGTGGGGCAGCACTGAAAATAGCTGATGGCTGGGTGACAGGCTGGGGGAACAGGCACACTGCCTGGCTTCACCTCAGCTGGTGAAGGAAAAGGCAACAGCCTTCAACGGGTTTGGTCATACAGCCAAAGGGGCAGGGATGAGAGAGAGGAGCCAGCAAGAGGAAAACATCCCTCCGGGAGAGTGGGTCATCAGTGAGACACCTCATGTGCCTCCAGGTACAGCTACAGCTGGTGATCATCCAGGCTGGGGAGAATCAGGCTCCTTGGCTGCTCTGAAGGGAGGCTCTAATGAGAAGAAGCCTCCAAACGTTGTACCACATGTGCCCAAAGGGGGATGCAGGAAAAATCAGAGCCTTTATCTCCTCAAGAAGGAAGCAATGAGTGTAAACAAATGGAGCATCTCTGCAGTGGGATCCCCAGATGCCCAGCAAGCCGGGCAGAGCTGACTGCTCAGGAGTTAGAAAAGCCCTATTAAACCAAGTGTGGTTACTAGAATGGGGAACCTGTGCTCCAGCCCTTCTCCCTGCAGGGAGTAGAGCAGCGCTGCCTCCGGGGCGCTGTTGGGGTCAGTACCCAGCACAGGTGTTCTGCAGAAACCCAGGCTGCTTTTGGCAGCTTCAGGGGAGGCACCAACTCATCTCCTGGCTAAAATCTGCCTGGGAAGCACATCTCGCTTCCCTTCTTGTCCACGTATCCGCACAAAGCCCTTCCCTTCCACGCAAGGCCCTCGGGCACCCAGCGCTGCCAAGCAGCGCCGCCAGGGCCAGGCACCAGCCTGCTGCAGGCCTGGCTCCTGCGGAGCTCCAGGATCCCTCCGTGTCCCTCCGGAAGGGGCTGCCTCGCTGAAGTGCATTTGCAAAACTTGGTGACATCTTTGAGTGCTGCCAAAACCTCCCACAGACTCGGCTGCAGGCGCTGCCAGGAGCTCTCGCAGATGTACCCGGGAACAAGCCCATGGTGACAAAGGCTGCCTGTGTGGAGCTGCTCAACCTTGATGCATTAGGATGCATTATAGGAGCGCTGCCTTTCCTCCCAGGGCTGGCCCTCCCGGTGGCACCTCTCCCAGGGCAGAGGGAGGGAGCAGAGGCATTTCTTTCAGCGCCAGCCTTTGCGTGCCAGGAGGTGCCAGGAAGTTTAGAGGCATTACTGGCTCTCTGTGTATTCGAGCCCCTTGGCTTCCGAAGTGCAGAGGATCCCTTCTTCCCGGGAGACGCTCCAAGGTGGAGGGGACTCTCTGTACTTGGGAGAAGCAGCACACAAAGACTTGTTGTGAGGGGGCAGCTGGGCCAGAGTGGTGAGGCCAAGTCAGACGCTACCTGGGGGGCTCCCCCTTCCTTCCAGCATCACAACACAGCCTCCAAGACCACAGAGCTTCTTGATCTTTTCAGTCGTGAGCAGATACGACTGGGCAGAAGCCAAGAACGCAGCCCGGGAGCATCACATCGGGCTGTCTGAGGATGGAGGAAACCCATCTGTCAGCAACACAGCGAGCCATGTGCCTCTGCAGCACTCTTACCACGGGCAACGCCAGCCAGCTCCCTCCTCCCCAGAGAAATAAGGGAAAACGAGTAAAAGAAGACTTTTCTCTCTCATTTCACAAGCCCATGGAGAGCACTGGAACCCCATCACCTCCTCCTGTCCCCCTGAGTCAGTGAGGATCAGAAGAGAGCTCACAAGCACACTGCCGCCGAGCTCTGCCCCAAACCCCACACAGGAATCCTGCAGATGTTTTGCTTTCCTTGGCAGCTTGGAAGCTCGAGCACCGCTTCCTCTGCTGTGCTGGGCTGAGGCAGCCCCAGCTCCATGCCAGGCTCCGGGCTGGCAGCACCCGGTGTCCTCGGCAGCACACTGGGTGGGGAAGCTCGTGGCTTTCATGCCCAGACCAGTAATTTACTCCAGACACTCGCCTTGCCAGCTCCCAAAGCTTGGGTTTGAATCAGTCGGCGCCGCATCTCCTCCCCTGCCTTGCAGAGCCAAAACAATTCTGTGCCCATTAACTTCACTGCAAGAGCAGAACAGAACCCTCGCGCTCCCCTGGGGACATGGGGAGAGGCTGACAGAGGAAAACAAGGCAAATTGAAGGCTACAATCGGGAAACCATGTGCTATTGCAACAGCGTCAGTGTGAAGGTTGTGTATTAGGAGGTCCAAGCAAACTGCAGTTAAACCCCAAGACAGACAAGCACCAGCGCTGGAATCCTCACCAAGGCCGGGGTAGGTCCTGCGCTTGCTGAGGTTGGCCGATTTCACCAGGAACATGCAGGACTGATGAGTCATCCAGGAGCAGAAAACCAGGAGCAGAGCCCCCAGGACGATGCCACACTGCAACAGGAGAAGAAGGAGGGGAAGATACCAGCAGGAGATGGAAAGTCAGCCCGAGAGCCGCCCTCCTCACCTGCAGGCCCCTGCACGGATCTCCAGCCACACTGCTGCCTGGGAGGGAGCTCCCTGCGCTTCAGAGCGGGCAGGAGGAGCAGGACGTGTGCCAGCTCCTGTTTGCTCTCTGCACAGCCCAAGGACAACACGGAGCAGCCACCTGCTTCCCACAGCTTCCAGCTGCCCCGATTCCAGCACCGAGGGGGGAACCAGGAGTGTTTATGGAGCGGAACCTTCACATTCCCTCCCTCCACCTGCTCTGGGCTCTCTCTGCAGGCTCAGAGCACACAGCCCAGTCCTGATGCTGAGGTGCAAACACTGTTGTAAACTGATTAAATAAGAACCGTTTGGTACAATAAAGAATTACCGAGCTCACTCTCAGTACTGTCCCACTTCACCGGTTCATGCGCTCACAGCGACGGGGTCCTAAACACCACACACATTTTAAGCAGGTGGTTTTAAACCAGATCTTAAAGTTGCTGCCCTTTCTCCCGCTGTATTCAAACCCGGTGTTTCCATAGGGATGGCAGCAGCTCCGGAGCAGCAGCAGAGCTCAGTGTAAGCGCAGCTGGTTTGAAAGTGCCTCTGAGCCAAAACCCATTTATCAAATGGATAAATTCCTCTTTTTACCCTTTTACTCACAAAAAATTAGGGAGAAACCACAGAATCCCAGCCTGGTTTGTGTTGAAGGGCCCTTAAAGCTCCTCCAGCTCCAACCCCTGCCACGGGCAGGGACACCTTCCACTGGAGCAGCTTGCTCCAAGCCCCTG